>CABFOV010002104.1:75343-93704 GCA_902141375.1 Timema poppense | reverse complement strand
ATGGGCATGTAATGAGGATGTTGAAGTACATGAGATAGTAGAGGAAGCAAGACTGAGATGGTATGGGCATGTAATGAGGATGGAAAAGGAAGAAGAATGATGAAGTTGAAGTTTGAAAGGAAAAGATCAAAAAGGAAGACTAATTTTATAATAAAGGAAATTGATAAAACCAAAGAAAAAGGAAACAATGCCGAAATATTATGATATTTGTGTTAAAATGTGTGTGACTACTTCTACTATAGAAGACAGAAGAAAGGAAGAAGATGTCACCTTTGTGCATTGGACTCTTCCCACATTTTTCCTCTTTCCTTAGGTGGGCTTTCTTTGTCAAATTTATTCTTAGTAGTTTATTTTTCCTTTTTCTTTAGTTTTATCAATTTCCTTTGCTATAAAATTATCTAGCCGTTGGGCTACCTCATTTTTAAACAAAAGGAAGACTAAGTAAGAGATTGTAGGCGCGGTGACAGCAAGTGTGCAAATGAGAGGAGAAGGGTGGCGGAAGGATAGAGGAAGATGGAGGCATTTTACTAGATTGATCCGGCCACAGGTTGGAAACTGTTCTAGGGGATGATGATAAATGCCAATAAAACTGTTAACATGAACCCGAGCGTCTATTAAATTCTTACACTTGAAATGCCGGCTCTTTCAAACCTCTTTCTTCTATCTATAATCTTTCTATAAACAAATAATTGGTTATTTTTTAAGCATGTGATATGTTCTAGGAGGGAGATAGATTGTATCAGGGCGACGTCGTATATCCGTGGTATCATCCTCTCGTTCATCATGTTCACAACAAGGATCTCCATCTTCCTCAGCATCCTGGCGTATGTCCTGCTTGGGAACAACATCACCGCGGAGAAGGTCCGTGTACTAGCGTTGCACAACACGCTCATCTTTTTTTTTATGAAATGGCATTCCTTAAGTCATTCGGGAAAACTTCTTATCATAATAGACCTTTGGTCACTTGTATTCTTGACTGGCTATCTTGAGTTTTATCAATATTTTGAAGGATGTCTTTACCAGCCTACATTTTTTTATGGCAGAGTCCTATGCGTAAAATAGTAGCTGCACTTTTCATTCATTAAAATATATGTTTTAAGTATAGTAACAAATTTATTAAGTACCAACTTAGCTTAAATACATTATTGTATAAAAGATTGATTTTTTTCCTCATTACTGGAAAACTGTTTTTTAGCACTTCTGTTCCATCTATTAATATTTATGAGCATGATATATACACACACACACTTCTAAATATTTTTTAATATTATATATATCCAACCTTATAAAGAAAGTACGTTTTGAAACCTTTTTATCGATTTTGTTTAAAGGCACTTGATAGGTTACGGTATTTAGTTTTTAAAAATCTCTTTTGGTTAGTTTTACATTATTGTAAATTATATTAGCGAATAAAACAAGTTTTTCCACAACATTTAAACTAATATTCGTTTCATAGTCATACATTTTCTAATTTCTTTATTCCTATCATACCTAATTAATCAAATTATTTATTAGTCTATGTGATGTTATTTCATTAATTTATGTTAATTTCTATGTGACATCTCTATAGTAATATTTCACAAAACAATGCTATTAGTAATTGTTTTATTTATAATATTTTCAGGTGTTTGTGCTGACCTCGTACTACAACATCTTGAGACAGACGATGACCGTGTTTTTCCCCCAGGGCATCACCCAAGTGGCCGAGGCGAGGGTGTCTGTCCAAAGGCTACAGGTGAGGGCCCCATACCACTAAACGCAACATTGTGTCCACTCTTCAGACTCTGAGGAGATCGATCATAAGTGTGGTTTATGAAAGGCATGGAAATTAACTATGATAAATCTATTTACAAATACTAGGTGACCTGGCGGTCTAGGGGTGAGGTGTCAGACTTCTGTGCTGGTGGCCGGGGTTCAATCCTCGGTCCCAGCACAGATTTATCTGATTACCAAACCCTTCCTTCACCTCTGACAAGACATCTTGTGAATGTGGGGAATGCCAGGCCTCCACCGTGGTTCGGATTCCACGTTAAACTGTAGGTCCTCCATTTCATCTCACATTCACCCTACCATTACACATTAGCATAAGTGCGTACAACCCGAACGGGTAGTAAGACGCGGTGCTAATAATAATAATAATAATATTTACAAATAAGTTTACTAAAGGTGGATCGAATCCAATATTTCACGTATCTTGAAACCAAATCTTTCGTTTTAACTACAAATCCTGAATCTCTGGGGGGAAAAAAGTAACATAAGAGGAAATTGTAACAAAAGTCAACATTGTTTTGCTAAAACATTCATAAATCCCGTAATGTGTTAAATTAATGGTCTGGGGTATGGTTGTTAAGTTTGTCCTGTAAATATGTTGGGGCTGAACCATCAATAAACGGTGTTAGAGTTCTAAACCAAATTACAATTATAAATTTAAAGAAACAACATAATTAGATCTTGAAGGAAATATTTTCTTGAATCCTCAAATATTTGGAAAAGGCAGCCATTATCTCTGTATCCAGTGGCAGCGTTGTAAAGTGTGAATTGTGTTCTTTTTATTATAAAATCCATATTGTGCTTGTTCCCTTTTCCTACATCTTCTTCAATACACTGCTGCCACTGGACAGATAATCAATTGTTACCACCCAATCCCCCGACCTAGGTTTCATTCTATCGGAATTCATCCAGGAGGGAGTGTGAGACGTGCGACGCAACTTCCTAAACGAGGAACACCAAAAAATACAAAAGTAAATAAAGCCTTATAGGAGACAATATGTAACAATTTGATAAATATTCATGAATTTGACGGTCCCAACTATAATTGTTACTTTTTATTAAAAACCAAACAAAAAGTGTTGGTCACGATATTTTATTTCTTGAAATATATAGAATAAAAAATAATATTAAAGAATTTCCAAAATAAGTGGTTAGTGTTTTTCCAGTCGGAAAGATAACAAAGCAGGTTTCACAGCACAAATCAATGTTGACAGAGTTCTTTTTCTACTATTAATACTCATTTAATGTTATCTCCACATAATTATAATAAACTATTGGTGATATGACCCGCCTCTGTGGCGTAGTTGGCTAACACGCTTGTCATGTTGAGCTCGACCGCTGAGGACGGGGAGATCGAGGTTCGAATCTTGGTCAGGTGAACTGGGGGGGGGCGGGTTCCTAAATGGTTTTCCACTCTCCCTCCACGCAAATATGGGTTCACTTCCTCTAATTCAGCCTTCCCAATTCCTAATCCCTTAGCGTAATTAGTACTTAAAGCGTTTAACCCGAACTGGTAGTAAGACGTGGTGCTAAATAATAATAAAAAAAATTGTGATATGATTCGACACTTAAGCTCAGTCGGTAGCATGTCTGTCTATTCAGCTAAGGGTCCCTAGTTCGATCTCCAGTATGGCCAAAAAATTGACCATTGGTGAAATGTGTGTTTACCCTTTGACAGTGATGAATTAATTAACATCTCTTACTTTTTTTACTTTTAATTTCACTTAATACACCTAACAACTTAATAACGGTTTAATTTATTATATTAAATTCCTTATATATATATATATATTTTTTTTTTCCTAGAGCAATCTATCTAAGTCTTAACTTTTAATAAGTGTATAACCCGAACAGGTAGTAAGACTCGGTGACCAAAAAAAATGTATATAGTAAAATATTATTGTTGATCAGTAAAAAATATGTTCATTATTTATAAAAGTTCCTTCCAGGATTGTATTATAATTACTCAAAATTTAAGTACATGAAGCAATTAACAGAATTAATTTATTACGATTCATATGCTAAATTTAAGTTATCCAGTTTGTACCATTTTGGTTTTCCAGAAATTCCTACTTTACGAAGAGACACAAATACAAAGGCCTATTTCCAGCGCAACCGACAAGTCCGACAAGAACAACGGCGTGAGTCACAAGAAGAGGACGGACAAAGTCTCCGACGTGGCCGAGAAAGTTTCCGAGAAGAGTTCTCTGCTGGAGAAGCACGATGGCTCGGCAGAGGGTGAGAGTTACCCGGGAGGGGAGGTGGGGATCAGGGTCGTGGAGGCAACCGCCCGGTGGCTGCCAGACTCTGCCGAGCCCACCTTGGACAAGATCAGTCTGACCGTGCACCCAGGGAGACTGTTGGCTGTCATCGGACCGGTCGGCTCTGGCAAGGTTGCTTTTTTTTTAGCTCTTTTCACCCCATTTTGAATGTATAACAAATTGCTGAAATGTTTTGGGGGTATTTTAAGCACCCCATGAATTGTTTCATGAAGTTGTATAAATGGCCTTTTATATTCGAGTAAGGGTCAACTTTGTATTTTTTATAGCGCCGCATCTTACTACCCCTTCTGGTTATATGCCTATGTACTAATTATCTTAATGTGTTAGGGATGAGGAAGGTTGAATTTAGAAGAAGTGCACTTGCATTTGTGTGTGAGGAGAGTGGAAAACCATTTATAAAAAAAACCATCCTCAATATTCCCGACCAAGATTCGAACCTCGATCTTCCTGTCATGTCAGTCCATTTTATTGTATGAACATTCGTGGTCTAAAGATTTCACGCTCATTGTAGGATGGATTGCCGAGATCGAGGTTCGAATCTCGGTCAGGCGTACCGAGGACGGTTTTTGCCATGTGGTTTTCTAGCTTCCCTCCATGCAAATGTAGGTACACATCCTCCAAGTTCAACCTTCATCGCTCCTAACTTATTAGATTGGTTAGTATATATATGCATATTACCCGAGCAGGTAATAAAATATACTTCCTCAAAATGTTTCTCGGAGAAAGAGACAGAACACTGTGTTAGTAAACGGGCCAGGACTGAAAGCACAGAAAGGAGTTTATCGCATATCAAGCTATAGGTTTAGTGAAGCATTATGGGTGACCTGGTGGTCTATGGTTGAGGTGTCAGGCTTCTGAGCTGGGGTCCGGGATTCAATCCTTGGTCCCGGCACAGATTTATCTGATTGCCAAACCCTTCCTTCACCTCTGACAAGACATCTTGTGAATGTGGGGAATGCCAGGCCTCCACCGTGGTTCGGATCCCACGTTAAACTGTAGGTCCTCCATTTCATCTCACGATCACCCTACTATTACACATTAGCGTAAGTGCGTACAACCCAAACGGGTAGTAAGACGCGGTGCTAATAATAATAATAATATTGAGTCATTCCTCAAGTGATGGATTTCAGATGGGGGAGGTCAGGGTGGTGTACAAGTCTTGTCCATTTTTTTGTCAAAATTTAACTTCTTATGACCCGCTTCGGTGGTCACATGGTCTAAGTCACTCTTCTCACAACAGACTAGACTGCTGATGTCAAGAAGATAGTATTTTGATCTCGATTGGGTGTACTGAGGGTGGTTTTTCCCTAAATGGTTTCCCCACTCCACGCAAATGCGGGTACACTTCCTCTAACTCTAAATTCAACGTTTCTCATCCCAAACACATTAGAAGTAAGACGTCAAAAAAAAAAAATTAAAGTACTTACGCACTATCACACACATACAGACCAAAAGACTTCCATATATATCTGCCCCGCTCACACCTAAGCAAATTGTTATGATAGTGTTTCTAGGTGAAGTTTCGTGTAGTCGGTTATTTCGCTGGGGCAAGTTCAAGGACGTTCGACAGATCATAAGAGAATTATTTTTTACTGCAACATTTTGTAGAGGCCCTCCCTGGAGTGTTAGCCCTTGTCATCTCCCCCCCCCCTCCCCCCCCTTGTAAATCCAGGCCTGATTTGTTGTTAAATTTGTATCTACCATATAACGTTGTTATAGCGGTGAAAGAAATACATAACTTGCTGGTTATTCTTAATATTCAAAACCCTTGCATTTCTATGTTTCTCTTTGCCTAATTGCGAGTCCAAATACGGCGCTTCTATTGGCCCAGGATGGGAGCGCCCCTAGAATCCATCTTTGATCCGCTACGAGGCGAGTAAAGCCTGAACATTATTGCTTGCAGTCGTCCCTCCTCCAGATGATGCTAAAGGAACTGCCGCTCTCCAGCGGGAAGCTGTCGGTGAACGGGAAGATCTCGTACGCGTCTCAGGAGCCGTGGCTGTTCGCAGGCTCGGTGCGGCAGAACATCCTGTTCGGGCAGCCGTACGTGCGCGAGCGTTACAGCCAGGTGGTGAGGGTGTGCGCGCTCAAGAGAGACTTTCAGCTGCTACCCTACGGAGACAGGACCATCGTCGGGGAGAGGGGGGTGTCGCTCAGCGGGGGGCAGAGGGCCCGGATCAACCTGGCCAGGTTAGATTCTAGCTTTGAGAAATTATATACATATCATTGTAGGGAGGAAGGTGAAACACTATCTTGTAGCTATTTAGTAAGGATGAGCAATTGGAATCCCTAGATCCTAGAATCTAGAATCCTTAAAAACATATAAGGGTAAAAAAAAATTAGTTTTGGATTTAAAAAAATATACATACATATAATGAGGTGGACTGGATAGAACTAGCTCAATATAGGGATAGGGGGGTATAATGAGGTGGACTAGATAGAACTAGCTCAAGATAGGGATAGGGGGGTATAATGAGGTGGACTGGATAGAACTAGCGCAAGATATGGGTAGGTGGCGTACTTTTGTCAGTGCGGCAATAACTTTTGATTTCCTACTGCCATAGAGTAAGTAAGTAAATACATATAAAAGGACGATCAAGATGAGAAGCCGAGGTCCGAGTGTCTGTTGATACATTGCAACTCTGATAAAGACACACCCTCCACTGTTGACAGGGCTGTGTACATGGAAGCGGACATCTACCTGCTGGATGACCCGCTCTCTGCGGTGGACACTCACGTCGGTAAACACCTGTTCGAGGATTGTATCTCCAACTTCCTCAGGGACAAGGCCTGTCTCCTCGTCACCCACCAGTTGCAGTACCTCAAACAGGTCGACCACATCGTCATTCTCAATTACGTAAGTCGTGTCACACTCTCGTGATGTCTGACTATGACAGTGGCTTTCTGTGACCTTGCATTGCCCCCCCGGTCCCCCCCACATTATTCTGTCTTGGTAAATATTCTAGAATAAGCTAAGTTGGGATGTTGGAGGTTTTAGAAACTATTATTAGAACACTAGCAATCCCGCACCGCGTTGCCCGTGCCCCATCTACAGGTTTCAAAATGAAACGTTATCTCTGAAACGTGTTGACTGTCTCTGTTTTCTCCTTGTCGATTTCGTACATTTTTTTTTTCTGAGGAGAACGCGTCATATTTTTATCACAGTTATCTCTGAAAAGTAATTCTAAGCCATATTAACAATATTTTCTTCAAAAACTTTTTTTTTAAATAGCGTAATTAAAAAAAGCTAGTTAAAAATTTAAAAATCCAGCTTCAGGGTGCATTAGGACCCCCCTTCCGTCCACCTATGGTAAACATTTCAGATATCTGTGTGCCATAGATTTGGCTGGACACCGCAAACAAACAAACAAACACACAGCCAAACACTTATTTTTATTATTATAGGTTCACTGGCTCAGACTTTGATTCAAAATTAAAATTTCAGATTTGATGATTCTGAAGTTTCGTTAATATAAAGGGGTATTTTGTTAAAATTATAGATGGTTCAGATATTATATTTCTCTAACCCAAATCTTGATTTTGTTTAGGATCTCAAATTTTCAAAATTGTACGATTTTAGTTAAAGTGAAGATATTAAAACATATGTTAGCACCGCGTCTTATTACCCGTTAGGGTTATACACTTATATACTAATTATGTTAATGGTTTCAGGGACCAAGAAGGTTATATTTATAGAAAGTGTACCTGCATTTGCGTGGAGGAAGAGTGGAAACCCATCTTGAAGGAAATAAGCTCAGTACACCCGACCGAGATTCAAACCTTTATATCCCCATCTTCCCGCAATCCAGTTTAATGTGAGAGTGACGCACCAAGTCACGTGACTGCCATTGCGGGCTCGGAGGGTTATTAGCAATATGAACCACACTTATTGTGAACTCAGGAGGATTATTTAAACACGTCCGCAGGTTAATTATTTGATCTCAAAGGGACTTGAAGCAAGGTATCAAAGGTGGGAGGTAATAAATCTTATGGAACATAACACAACTTCTTCGATTCTTCAGCCCCTGTACAAAATACTCTTTCTGCGCTCTTCCCATACCTAGTTTAGTTTTTTCCACTGTGAGCTATATTATTTACGACGCGTTGCTAGAATGTATTTTGTTAAATTGCAGGGGAAGATTGAGGCTGAAGGAACGTACTACGAGCTCCAGGCGACAGGACTCAACTTCGCGAAGCTCTTGGAGGAGGATCACGAGAAAGAAGAAGAACTCAAGGACCCTGTATTGCACCCTCTAGAACCCTTGTTAAAACAGATATCGTTTGGGGTGAGTTTCCCCCTCTCCTCGTCTCGCTAAAAGTTACAGTCGGGGTGCAAGTCCCATGTCACCCCCTTCAAAGAAATTAGCTATTTTCTGGTCCGACAACTTGGATATGCTGGTAACGTGTCCGCCCTCCGAGGTAGGGTCCCCGATTCGATTCCATTCATGGGCGAAAAAAAATTGTCATTTAGGAAATTGGAGCTTACACTTTCGCAATGATGAACTAATGGGCGAAGGGCTGGATGTTGGGTGTGTTCTAGACTTAAGTTGGTCTATAAGATGTGCACTGCTGTAGTCAGTTGGTTTAGAAAGTGTACATTAAAGAATACAGTAATAAAAATAATATTTTTTGCTCTTGAGAAGAAAGAAAAAACATAATTTTCTGGAAGTTGAAATCCAAATCATAAATTTAGGAGCTTAGTTTTTTTCCTTCACTATCCTTTGTGTGTCCTTACAGAGTCCTTTGTGTATGTCCTTACAGTGCTGTGTATGTCCTTACAGAGTTCCTGTGTGTATGTCCTTACAGAGTCCTGTGTGTATGTCCTTACAGAGTCCTGTGTGTATGTCCTTACAGAGTCCTGTGTGTGTGTCCTTACAGAGTCCTGTGTGTGTGTCCTTACAGAGTCCTGTGTGTATGTCCTTACAGTGCTGTATGTGTCCTTACAGAGCGCCAGTTCCATCGACGACCGCAGCAAAGTGGTGCCTGTGGAAGTGGCAGAGGAGAAGACGACCGGACGTGTCGGTGGAGATGTCTACGCGGCGTACTTGCGTGCGGGAGGGAACTGTTGTATCGTTTTCTTCCTCTTTTCCATGTGCTTCCTAGCTCAGTTCCTGGCCAGCTGCGGAGATTACTGGATCACTAAATGGTGCGTGTTCACACCGAGTTGTAAGTTTATACGATATTTCTAATGAACACTTGTGATGTAGTCTAAAGTAGGGGGTTCTGAAACTTTTTAGATTGAAGGAGCCTTCGCACAAGTAAAAATACATTTTGGAACCCTTATTATGAAAATTCAATAACGACCGTTAAATTTTACAAGTGTTAAAGTATAAAACAAACGGAAAGCATTTGACAAGTGTCCTTTATTCAAATTTGAAAAACTTGACAATCCCAATTACTGATAATATTTTATAGCGTGATAAACAAATTATTATTTATTATTAGGTGTTATGACAGGTACAGTCCTTTTATCAGTGATCTTAGACCTCCTTTGGTTCCCATAAATGTCTCCTGTCCTTCAAGTCCTCCAATATTTGAATCCTCCTCCTTCCTAAGCTCCTCTTTCCCTCAACCTTTCCTTCTATGACGTCATGTAGAGGACAGTTCCTCCTAAGGATGTGTCCGATCCAGTTTGCTTTTTACCAAAGAATTACATCCAAAATGGTTCTCTTCTCACCCCCTCTTCTCGGGATTTCATTTGTCACTCTCCGATCTTCTAAAGTCTTCTCCAGCACCAAATTAAAAAAATAAAAGATAATAAAGATTATATAATTTCCTCATGACCTGAGATAATAATGGCAGAGCCCGAGGGCTCAACGGAGCACGTTTTCAAAAACCCCCGATTTAAAGTTTTGATTTACATGTTCACCAAAATTTTAAGAATATTTATTTGGATTTTGATTTCACAATGTAAAATCGATACCATTGTTTACATCTTTTCGCAAGTCGTCATTGTTGTCTAACCCCAGGACTAACCTGGAAGAGCTGCGCTACAAGTCGCTTCTAGACACCAACAGCACGGTTCTAACCGACATCGTCAACACCACCACCACCACCAACAGCACCTTCCCGGAACCCGACAGCGACCTCTCCACCGAGTGGTGTATCTACGTGTATGCCGCCATCACCGTCGCGACCATCGTCATTTCCTTGGGGAGGTCTTTCCTCTTCTTCAACGTCTGCATGAAGGCGTCCCAGAGGCTGCACAACGCCATGTTCGACTCGATCACCCGCGCGACCATGTGGTTCTTCAACAACAATCCCTCTGGTATGTCTGCGGACGACAAGAGATCCGATGGACATTGCTCGGTCGTTAGATTAAAGCTTGGTTATTTTGCTCACCGTATTTCACTACCACTTCGGGTCACGCACATATGTACCAATTATTATTATAATGTGTTAGGAATTATAAAAGTTGAATATATCGGGCGTGTACCCACATTGATTTTGCAATGAGAGAGACTGGGAACCAATTTATGGAAAATCACCCTCAGTACACCTGACAGTGATTCGAACCCTGATCCCCTTGCAACAGTAAGTCCGGTCGTGACACTTCGGACCATTCAACCACTGAAACAGGTTTAAAATAATTGTGTTAAATATAATTATATGTTATTTATGGAAAAGTTAGTCGACTTATTTAGAAAATAAGGTTCGGGTTGTCGACCTCGGTGATCTTAGGGTAAAAAAACTCGCTTCAGGACCCCAATAACTGTGGGTTCTAACCCCTTCGAGGTAGACAGATTTTTCTTGAGCGATAAAAATCTGTAGCACAATTTCCTTCGGAGGGGAAGTAAAGCTGTCGGTCCATTGTTGATTGTGGTGTGTGAAAAGAACCCTGGTGGGTATGTGAAAATATCTTTCTCGCCAAAATTGGTAGGACCTTTCGTTCTCGCTCTTAGAAATTCACTGTGGAAAGACAAGTGGAAATACTACCCTTCCTGAACTACCCTAGTACATGGGGTTCATCCCAGATGGTGCTGACAGCACTAAACAGCTGAAGGGCTAAGTGCACGACCAGCTCCAGATGAATACAAATCGCATCAAACAAACCGTTGGATTGCTATCTTTAAGAAGATGATGAATGTTTAGGTTAAATATTATCGATATATGTTGTGATTGGCCTACTCTACCGTTTTACAAATTTTAGTCTCTAATATCCTTGAGGATTCAAGGGCCTCCTATAACTCTAATATAATTTAGTTTGTCAAATCCTTGAATATCTAATATCCTTAGTTAATTGAAAGATTCAAAAAATCCTGTCCATTATTGTGATTTCTGTCTGTACTTACTAAAAGCATGTGGTTTATTGTTTGTTCCAGGTCGAATTCTCAACAGGTTCTCCAAAGACATGGGCTCCATCGACGAGATGCTTCCTCAATCCATGATTGACTGCCTGCAGGTAAATAGTAGCTTCAGTCTGGCAACTGTAGAATCCGCGCCTAAACTTTTTTATTTGTGAATCAAGAAACAGGCCACAACAGTATCTAAGTGAGCATGACCTACCTCTAGCCTTGCTGCCATAGAAACAGCTTCTGCTGTTGATGATTACTAGAACAATACATGTATGACCAATTGTTCGATTATAATATTTTTTATTTAAATCTAGCCGCGGTTGTTACGAATCTCATGTGTTGTATGACCCAGATAGGACTCTCCATGGTGGCAATAATAACGGTGGTAGCAATCGTGAATCCTTGGCTCCTCCTGCCCACCTTTGTCGTCGGCGTCATCTTCTACATGCTGCGAGTCGTGTTTCTGGCAACTTCCAGAAGCGTCAAGAGGCTGGAAGGAGTCAGTAAGTGTAAACACCTCTCTCACATTCAATTTGTACGGCTTCTTCAGGGCTGTATAACCTTCTTCAAAAGGGGTGGGTATTTTCCTAAATGGTTTTCCACTCTCCCTCCACGTAAATGAGGGTTCACTTCCTCTAATTCAACCTTCCCAGTTCCTAATCCATTAGTGTGATTAGTACTTTAAAAAAATTCTTCCATATTAATGTCTGAACTGTCCTGACTACAAGAAAGTATAGCTGGGGGCAAATTTGTTGCCCCATTGTAATCCCGATAGTAATTGGTCACCTAAGTCTAGTCCTGCAGACCCTATTGCATCTACCCACCGAGCTAGGAGGACCAATTTTGATGCTGTGCAAGGGCTAGAAAATGTTTAGTTGTTGAATCAGATCTATAGGATGATGTTTGTCTCGGGATGAACTGTTGCCTGTTTCTAGAGGTATCTAATTGTTTTTAAAACTATGTATTGTTGAACCGTTGCGTGTTTCTAGAGGCATTAAATTGTTTAAAAAAATATGTATTGTTGAACCGCTGCATGTTTCTAGAGGCATCTAATTGTTTTTAAAACTATGTATTGTTGAACTGTTGCAAGTTTCTAGAGGCATCTAATTGTTTTTAAAACTATGTATTGTTGAATCGTTGCATGTTTCTAGAGGCATCTAATTGTTTTTAAAACTATGTATTGTTGAACTTTTGCGTGTTTCTAGAAGCATCTAATTGTTTTTAAAACTATGTCTTGTTGAACCGTTGCGTGTTTCTAGAGGCATTAAATTGTTTAAAAAAATATGTATTGTTGAACCGCTGCATGTTTCTAGAGGCATCTAATTGTTTTTAAAACTATGTATTGTTGAACCGCTGCCTGTTTCTAGAGGTATCTAATTGTTTTTAAAACTATGTATTGTTGAATCGTTGCCTGTTTCTAGAGGCATCTAATTGTTTTTAAAACTATGTATTGTTGAACCGCTGCCTGTTTCTAGAGGCATCTAATTGTTTTTAAAACTATGTATTGTTGAATTGTTGCGTGTTTCTAGAGGAATCTAATTGTTTTTAAAACTATGTCTTGTTGAACTGTTGCAAGTTTCTAGAGGCATCTAATTGTTTTTAAAACTATGTCTTGTTGAATCGTTGCATGTTTCTAGAGGCATCTAATTGTTTTTAAAAATATGTATTGTTGAATCGTTGCATGTTTCTAGAGGCATCTAATGGTTTTTAAAACTATGTATTGTTGAATCGTTGCATGTTTCTAGAGGCATCTAATTGTTTTTAAAACTATGTATTGTTGAATCGTTGCATGTTTCTAGAGGCATCTAATTGTTTTTAAAACTATGTATTGTTGAACTTTTGCGTGTTTCTAGAAGCATCTAATTGTTTTTAAAACTATGTCTTGTTGAACTGTGAATGTTTTCAGCGCGCAGTCCAGTATTCTCGCATCTGAACGCCTCGATACAAGGTCTAACCACCATACGAGCGTTTGGCGCTCAGGAGATTCTAGAGAAAGAGTTTGACAACCACCAGGTGAGCTATATTATAAGAGCTACAGGTTATTTACAGTGACTAAACTCTGAGCAGTGACTAAACTCAATCTGTGAGTTGACTTAATATATATTACAAATTACGCCAATAGATATAGTTTCAGCGTTGATGTCACAATACAAAGTCGGAAGAGTATGGTCAAGGTAGTTTAGGAGGAACTGCACCAGAATTTTAAATTCCATCATGTTTAAAAAATATAATAGGTGTGGCCAGTAAAATATTCTGACAAATCATAAAAAAAAGAGAAAAAAAAGAGATTTGAGGATCCAAAACATTTTCAGATTAAAGATCAAATTTTGTTTTGTAATTTATTTATTAAAGTTTTTACGCTGCTTCTAAGTGACTTGAACTAACATATTGTATATAACAAACCAAACTTGAGATAATTAATTTACATTTTAACTGAATGCAGTGCTGGGGGTCCGGGATTCAATCCTCGGTTCCGGCACAGATTTATCTGATTACCAAACCCATCCTTCACCTCTGACAATACATCTTGTGAATGTGGGGAATGCCAAGCCTCCACCGTGGTTCGGATTCCACGTTAAACTGTAGGTCCTCCATTTCATCTCACAATCACCCTACCATTACACATTAGCGTAAATGCGTATAACCCGAAAGGGTGGTAAGACGCGGTGCTAATAATAATAATAATAATAATAACTGAATGCAGATGTATATAACGGCCATGAATGTTAACATTTAGTTACTATTCCTATTTTGGCTTAAGGATTACCAGTTCGATGATTGAATGCTCACTCTCGCAATAAACTGGACTGCCCATGACAGAGATCAAGGTTCAAATCCCTGTTAGGCGGTAATTAGGGTTGTTTTTCCATTTACTCTCCACACAAATGTTGGTACAAT
Source organism: Timema poppense (assembly GCA_902141375.1). NCBI lineage: Eukaryota > Metazoa > Arthropoda > Insecta > Phasmatodea > Timematidae > Timema > Timema poppense. The sequence continues at coordinate 79,459 of CABFOV010002104.1, read as the reverse complement.
TCCTATTGGTTCCACCTTTTCTCATTCCCAACTCATTAGTGTAATTATTATCGATGCGGACCAGATATTTGTAACTTCAAACCCAGCCGGGGCTGACAGATTTTTCTTGAGCGATAAAAAATTCATGGCACAACTTCCTTTGTAGGGGAGGTAAAGCTGTCGGAGCCATGTCGACTGTGTCATGTAAAATAACCTCGCCTGGAAAAATTGGTAGGCCCTTTTGTTCTCGCTCAAAGAAATTCTCATGTGCTGATATAATATCAACTCGGAAAGCGCATCTTAAATGCCTCAAATAAATAGTAGAGTTGAGTATAACCCAAACGGGAAGAAGGACATGGTGATAGAAAAGAGGTTAATAACTATTGTGATCAGAATTAGAAATTAAGGAGAGAAGAATTATTACCATTTTTTGAAAGCTTATTTATTATGTTTAGTGCACACCAATGCAACCAGCAACAATACCTTCATTATGACAGCCGCAACCCTATGAGCACAAAGAAATCACTCCCACATAACCCAGGCATTGGAGCCAAAAGAATTTTCTCTGACCACAATGACCTTTTACAATACAATAAAAAACTGCAACATGCTTTTTATGAACAGAGGCTACCCCAAATCACTGGTGTGTAGTCAAATAGACAGAGCTCAAATTAGCAGGCCCCCATCATCCCTCTGGTCACTACATACCACCCTGGACTCAACAAACTCAACAATCTCTTGAAAACAGGTTTCCCCATACTGCAATCCTCCACCACTACACAACTTGTCTTCAAGGAGCCTCCAAAAGTAACCTATAAACAACCAGCCAGCTTATGCAACTTATTTGTAAAACCTAAACTACCGGACCCTACAATTCAACCCAAACCCAAACAAATATCAGGTTCATTTCCCGGCAAAAGCTGCACCATACATAAACCAGCAACATGTGTATTCGAGAGATCCTTGGAGTGTACCAAATCACACCTATGACACTTATCAAAGATGAAGATTAAATTTCAACCCCACCCGGACTAGAAGCAAGTCTTTCAGGCGATAGTTAGTCATGAACAATCTCTACGGTGGTGAAGGCTCAACATTGTGTCTTTGTATGTTTGTGTTTCAGGACCTTCACTCCTCGGCCTGGTACCTGTTCATCGCGTCCAGCCGAACGTTTGGTTTCTGGTTGGACATTGCCTGCCTGGTGTACATCGTCGTCGTCACACTGAGTTTTCTCGTCATTGGAGGAGGTGATGATTATTAGCTCTTACACGGCTGCCGCATTATTTCGTAACTGAAAAATTCCATGGGTTCTTCAGAAAATACTCTTATTTAATTTTATAAATGTATTTAAAATTTATAAATGAATTAATTTTTTTATATATAAGAATGGCTGGTTAAGCATGAAAATTAAATATACAAAATTATGCTCAAACCAGAAAATTACCAAAGTGCATTTTTTCTGCATTACCCATTACTAATATTTACTTTTAGATTTTGTTGAGATTTTTAAAACATAGTTAAACTGTTTCAGTGGTTTGAGTTATACTTTTTACTAAAGCAGAATATAAAAAAACTATGCCACGATGTGATGTCTGGTTCGAGCTGTATTACCTACCTAAGTTAGATGTTATCTGTGGGGTGAGACGGGCTCTTAAGACGTCTGGTTCTAGCTGTATTACCTACCTAAGTTAGGTGTTATCTGTGGGGTGAGACGGGCTCTTAAGACGTCTGGTTCTAGCTGTATTACCTACCTAAGTTAGGTGTTATCTGTGGGGTGAGACGGGCTCTTAAGACGTCTGGTTCTAGCTGTATTACCTACCTAAGTTAGGTGTTATCTGTGGGGTGAGACGGGCTCTTAAGACGTCTGGTTCTAGCTGTATTACCTACCTAAGTTAGGTGTTATCTGTGGGGTGAGACGGGCTCTTAAGACGTCTGGTTCTAGCTGTATTACCTACCTAAGTTAGGTGTTATCTGTGGGGTGAGACGGGCTCTTAAGACGTCTGGTTCTAGCTGTATTACCTACCTAAGTTAGGTGTTATCTGTGGGGTGAGACGGGCTCTTAAGACGTCTGGTTCTAGCTGTATTACCTACCTAAGTTAGGTGTTATCTGTGGGGTGAGACGGGCTCTTAAGACGTCTGGTTCTAGCTGTATTACCTACCTAAGTTAGGTGTTATCTGTGGGGTGAGACGGGCTCTTAAGACGTCTGGTTCTAGCTGTATTACCTACCTAAGTTAGGTGTTATCTGTGGGGTGAGACGGGCTCTTAAGACGTCTGGTTCTAGTTGTGCTACCAACCTATTCAAGAAGTAAGACAGGTTCTTAAAGCTGGTAATAGCACTCATAGTTGATGAATGTAGAGTGTCTCGACACTGGTCCAATCGTCACATCTCCTTTGTTCCAGACGAGTTTGGCGGTAACGTGGGTCTCGCCATCACCCAAGCTATCGGTCTGACGGGAATGTGCCAATGGGGGATGAGACAGTCGGCGGAGCTGGAGAACCAGATGACCTCGGTGGAGCGGATACTAGAGTACACCAGGATTGAACGTGAGCCTGCGCTTGAATCCCCTCCAGGTACGCTCCGCCAAGTACTGTTAACACAGACAAACACCTTGGGGTCAAAGGTTTGACTCTGACACAGTGCAATGTTCCTATTGTTTCCTCGCCGAGTTTTTATATCCTTTCTCCAGGCAATTAATAATGTTCTTCCAAACTTTTTCTGTAAATGAGAGTTTGTAGACAGTATTGGTTATTGAATTCAATATTTACTTTTGAATCAAAATTCAAATCCACAATCCTTTTAAAATTCCAGTTATAATTAATAAAACAGAAAATGAAATTTTGTTTGAAGAAAATTGCATCGTGCATGAAATAACTTTTTTTTTTGTTATAAAGTTGAGGACATTGAATTATTATTTTTTATCTGTTTGTTTGTCATCTTCATTACACTATAGTCCGACACCTTAGCTCGCACTAGCTCAGTCAATAGTGTGTCTGACCTTTTTAGCTAAGGGTCCCGGGTTTGAATCCAAGTGTAACTGAAAAACTATACCACCGGTGAAATCGGCTAAGTGTCTGGGTGTTGTGTTGGTTCTAGAATTAAGTTAGTTTGTAGGTCATGTGCTGGTAATAATAATTGGTCAGGTTGTACTGAGGGTGGCTTTACCTAAATGGTTTTCCACTCTCCCTCCACCAGATAAATCTGTGCCGGGACTGAGGATTGAACCCCGGACCCCCAGCACAGAGAAGTCTGATACCTTACCCCTATACCACCTTTAATTATTAATTAAATTTTTTTATATGATTTGATGTTTAATAAATGAAAAGAAGAAAAATTTCTCCGCTGTTTTAAAGACTTAAAATAATTGGCTGATTTTCTAAAATATATCTAACTTTACAATATTGTAATAAAAAAAGAAAACATCGCCTGGTTTTTAGATGATTGTAAAAACGGTGTATTTATTTTGCAGACAAGAAGCCGCCCAAGGAATGGCCGCAAAATGGTACTGTAAAGTTCCAAAACTTGTTTCTAAAGTACAACAAAGACGAAGGCCCCGTACTGAAAAACTTGAACTTCCACATTGAATCAAAACAAAAGGTTGGTAATATTTGTCATCAAAATTTTGCACAAACGGACGAGTTGGCGACATCGGGTTTTATTACTGTGGGCGTGCGAAGAAACATGTTTTGCTTCAAATATAGTTTGAATTTAAAAAGAGAATCAAATTTTTTTTTTTAGTTTGGGTAAAATTGAGCAAAAGTAGCGTTACAAGTATTTCTGACCAAATTTCTGTGTTGTGTCCATGCAAAAACCATAAACACTTGCATACATTTTTTAAGCGATAATGTTTATAAAATCCATACAAATCCGAATTTTTTTTAACTTAATTTAATTTACAACAAGCCTTTTTTCTTTTTAAATCAGACAAGAGGAAATATTTAAATACTTTTCGTTTTGAAATAATCTCTTAATAATTAATTAAATCAATTATACTTAAAACCCGCCTCGGTGGCGTAGTTGGCTAACACGCTTGTCGTGTTGAGCTCAACAGCTGAGGACGGAGAGATCGAGGTTCGAACCTCGGTCGGGTGAACTGGGGGTGGTTTTTCCTAAATGGTTTTCCACTCTCCCTCCACGC
>CABFOV010002104.1:52332-73321 GCA_902141375.1 Timema poppense | reverse complement strand
GGGGGGGGTTCGATCTTGGCTTAGTTTTGCTGACAAGAAAGAAAGTCAAAACGGTGCTTATGTAAGACAGAGAGAGACAGGCAAGGACGGTGCAGTGACCCAGGCCTCCCAAATGGACCAAATAATTGAGTGTTGAGGCATGGCTTCAAGGAGCTTGGTCATAAGATTAATAATTAGTCTATAGTTGTTTTTACAATCATTTATAAACATTTTAATTTTCCCTGTTTAGCACAATAAATTTAAATTCATTTTACAACAAGTGTTTATTGTAAATTATTTTAAACCATTATTTACATCTCTACGTTAATAATTTTACTGCTAGCAATTTAAAAACTGCATAAAAAATTGTTATCGATGAACATAAACCTTCACCCTCCTTCCTCCCCATCTGATTAAAAAAACAACACAGTTCATACTTTACACTGCTGCCAATGGACAAAGAGATAATGTCTGCCTCTTGAATAAATTCAATCCCTCAAACTAAGTTTCATTCTGTCTGAACTCAGTGGAGGGGGGGAGGGGAAGCGGGAGATAGGAACATGTAAAAGAAAAGAATGATCAACAGGAGGGTTTACCCGCCTCGGTGGCGTAGTTGGCTAACGCGCTTGTTGTGTTGAGCTTGACTGCTGAGGACGGGGAGATCGAGGTTCGAATCTCGGTCGGATGAACTGGGGGTGGTTTTTCCTAAATGGTTTTCCAATCTCCCTCCACACAAATGCGGGTTCAACTCTTCTAATTCAACCTTCCCAATTTCTAATCCATTAGCGTAGTTAGAACTTAAGGGTGTAACCCGAACGGGTAGTAAGACGCGGTGCTAAATACAACAGGAGGGTTAGCGAATTGGGCAGTAACGATAGATTTTCTTAGAGGGCCAGCCATTACTAGTTGCAACAATGTTTCTGTTACCTTTTATGTTCTTGTATTCCTCTTTTTCTGTACCTTCTTCCATAGATAATAAAATATGCCTTAAACAACGAAAAGAGGTTTTTCTTCAAGAGTAAAAATTAAATGACAAATAATACAGGGATGTGTCTCATAATTTTTTTTGATTATAGAATATTTCAGGATTTGACAAAGATAACTTCCCTCTTTACGTGATGTGTTAATGTACCACATGATGGTATTGTTCTCAGAACGGACGCATTGATCCAGCACACCATCCGGCGCAAGTTTGAGGAGTGCACCGTCCTCACGATAGCCCACAGACTCCACACAGTGATGGATAGTGATAAGGTGCTAGTGATGGACGCCGGGACCATGGTGGTGAGTCTTGCATTTCTTCCGAACAACTAGACGGTATGATCTTGTGGGTGATGATACACATGACCTTGTGGGTGATGATACATATGACCTTGTGGGTGATGATACGCATGACCTTGTGAATGATGATATGTATGACCTTGTGGGCGATGATACGTATGATCTTGTGAGTGATGATACGCATGACCTTGTGGGTGATGATACGCATGACCTTGTGGGTGATGATACACACGACCTTGTGGTAGATGATACGTATGACCTTGTGAGTGATGATACGTATGACCTTGTGAGTGATATGCATGACCTTGTGGGTGATGATACATATGACCTTGTGAGTGATGATATGCATGACCTTGTGAGTGATGATATGCATGACCTTGTGGGTGATATGTATGACCTTGTGAGTGATATGTATGACCTTGTGGGTGATGATATGCATGACCTTGTGGGTGATGATATGCATGACCTTGTGAGTGATGATACACATGACCTTGTGGGTGATGATACACATGACCTTGTGAGTGATGATACACATGACCTTGTGGGTGATGATACGTATGACCTTGTGGGTGATGTGACACATGACCTTGTGATTTATGATATACATGACCTTGTGGGAGATGATACGTATGACCTTGTATTACAGGAGTTTGACCATCCTTGGAACCTGTTGAGTAACCCCCAAGGGTATTTCAGCCAGATGGTGGAGCAGACCGGGTCTACCATGGAGACGTCCTTGAGGAAGGTCGCAGAGGAGGTTAGTACTCGGGACTTGGCATTTAAACGTGCATTGCCCCTGTTAAAAACAAGTTATCCCTTCCATGGGAAGATTGCTATCACTACTTCCTGAGGAAGATGTTATAATAGCATCGAAATATTGATATGTGTTAGTGTTTCTACTTTTAATTGTGCTCTTCCATTTTCCTAATATTCTATCATTTTATTTATTAACAATTGTTTTTGCACTTTTCACTTTATTTATTTCATACATATTATTTTAAATTTGGTTTGAAATTTTATTTCAAGCAGTGAATATTGTAAATACAATACACTTTAGACAAAGCTTTGTAGTTTTTGAACCAAAGCTAACATTTGTTGGTAAGTTTATTGATTTCAAAAATGTTGATGAAGCGTAACCCCCACCTGCCATCTCACCTTTGACCCCACCATTTTTGGCACGTTATAAAAATGTTGTGTTGCTTTTCTAAAATAAGGTTTAAGGGCATTAAAATCTGTTCGACAAGTTATAAAAAAGATTGTTTATTAATTTGAGGTGGAAAATAACGTGAGTTAAGGTCCATATTTTTACTGGTTTGGTAACAAAATCCTTTTTGGGAAAAAAAAAAAATTGCTACTATTCGATACAGTAACCAGGATGTTTTTTCTTTATTTTTAACTCTTTTGACAAACATTACGGATACCTAATCAACTTTGAATACAAGGTTCGTAAAGTTTTTTTAAAATGGTTTCACATTAACGTGCTAAACCAACTATTCACAGTGAAAGACTTGTGTCCCATTTGCTAGTTGGTACTGACTGTACTAGAATGTTCCTCTCACCCCTTCACCCTTTCTACTCGAGAGCGATTGCAGCGCTCGGCCACGAGATGCAATGTTTTGTGTGTCGAGTAGTTACGGCAGATTTGTTTAGTTTTATTTTCTAACCATGGTGATATCAACAGTTGTTGAATATATCTTGAGGAAATTGTGAACTTTGAACTTATGAGAAAAAGTCAATTCACAGTCTGCTAAGTTCATAACAGATATTCAAGAACTGTTGATATTACCAAGCGTAGAAAATTAAATTAAAGTTGGGTTAGAGGGAGTACATGATATAGTAGAGGAAGCAAGACTGAGATGGTATGGGCATGTAATGAGGATGTTGGAGTACATGAGATAGTAGAGGAAGCAAGACTGAGATGGTATGGTCATGTAATGAGGATGTTGGAGTACATGAGATAGTAGAGGAAGCAAGGCTGAGATGGTATGGTCATGTAATGAGGATGGAAAAAGAGAGGATGCCGAAGAAAATGTTTGAAATAAAGTATGTAGGAAAAAGACCTCAGGGGAGGAGCAAATAATATAAAGTGTTCAAGTGAGAGGAGAAGAATAGAAGAAATTAACGGAGGAAGAGTGGTGGAAGGAGAGAGGAAGATGGAGGCATTTTTACTAAACTGAACCGGTCACAGGCTATAAACAGTTGATGAAGATGATATTCAAGCAATATTTTATTTATTTTTCAGAACAAAGTTATTTTTTGTTATAAAAACTGTAAAATATGTACCTCAGCTTACGTTCCTTTCCATCTCACCTCCAATTGTCATTATATTAAAACGCGCAAGTTTCCGTAATAATTTACTAACCCTTATTGTTATTTTTCCAGAGCTATAGGAGAATTCAAGAAGCCAGCTAGTGAACTACGAATATCAATTAGGTATTTAATTATATTTTGTGAAATTTAAATAATTTGTTGTTTAATCGATCATTCCATTTCCATGTGTTGTACTACTTTATTTATTTTGTTATTGTACCAATATTTTGACTAGTATTTGTGTCTAGTCTGATTGAATGTTACGTATGTTTATGCAAAGAAAAATATAAGTCTATACAAAACTAAATTTGAAACAAAAGTTAAAAATTATTGAATCAATTGATGCAGAGAGATTAGTAGCATGTCGATATTTGTGCCCGGCTGGACACGGTACTATGTTGTCTCTTATTAAAGTTGGTAATATTAATAAAAATAAACACAATCTAATTTTTACCTTTCACCTTTTCAAACAAGAATTATTTTTAATTTTGAAAAAAAATTAAAAATAATATGGTTTATAATTGTACCAAAAGATGGCAGAACTAGTCAAATAGATGTAATAATGTTCACATTATTTCTAATTTATCAAGTTGGGTTTTTTGTTGTTGTTCAAATTGGTGTTAGAATTATTTTTTAATGTGGCCATTCTTAACACCGCGTTTTACTACCCATTTGGGTTATACGCCTATGTACTGAATATGCCAATGGTTTTAGGGTTTAAGACGGTTATATCTATAGGAAGTGCATCCGCATTCGTGAGGATAAATAGTGGAAAACTATTTTGGAAACATAATCTGTACACCCAACGGAGAATTGAACCTTGATCCCCTCTCCCCATCATCAGTAGTTTTAGTATACCGCGAGAGTAATGTGTGACCATGCGACCACCGAAGCAGGTTGTAAACAATTTGTGTACAAAGGATTCGAAAGGGGTATGTCTCTGCCCACAGATAACACTGAGGTTATGAAAAAAAAGAAGGTGGAATTGAGGCCAGATAAACCATTTTACTGTATTTTAAAAAAATAGAACAAAATTGAAAAATAATCCATTTTAAAATGATAAAACTACTAAACTGACCCAAATTTTGATGGATTTCTGGTTCGAATGTTGTCATGTATATAGTTTAAGATGAGGCTGATATAAAGGATAGCCGCGGATATGTAAAATATCGTGAATTCTTAAAAGTACGCTTATTTACCTTAAATAATACTAGAATACGAGGGCAGCTTTTGGGTTGTTGCCAAGGGGCAAGCAAGTATTGACAGGTCTGAACTAGTCATTTGTTTTTCCCCACAGTCGGTATCAACTTGCCCTTTAAAGCCAATAAACATACATCAGTTTATCACATTATTTTGTGTGTGGTTGGTCAAATAAAATTAGTATTTTTGGTATTAAATACAAATAAATATTGTTTATGGTCAAAATTGTCAACATTTTACCAAATTATAAGTGGGATTTATTTATATTATTTGTTCTTGGGGGTTCAACGGATTTTTCTTGAGTGATTAAAATCCGTAGCACAACTTCTTTCGGAGGGGAAAGTAAATCTGTCGATCGTTGCGTGTAAAAGAACCCCTGAGAGTTATGTGAAAATATATTTCCCAACAAAATTGGTATGCTCTTTCACTCTCGCGCATAGAAATTCTCGTGTGCTGATACAATCAGTCAGTTCAGAAAGTGCTCGTTAAATACCTCAGATTAAAATACTTTTTACTGACTTTAGTGGGACGGAGAGTAGTGATGAGTCAAGTTCACAATTTTTTTTGAGTTGCTATAACAAAAATGGTTTTTGGCCAAAAACCCGCCTCGGTGGCGTAGTTGGCTAACGCGCTTGTCGTGTTGAGCTCGACTGCTGAGGACGGGGAGATCGAGGTTCTCCACGCAAATGCGGGTTCACTTCCTCTAATTCAACCTTCCCAATTACTAATCCATTAGGGTAATTAGTACTTAAAGCGTACAACCCGAACGGGTAGTAAGACGAGGTGCTAAATATTATTATTATTATTTTGGCCAAAACTAATGAAACATTGCTCCAGTAGAAACGTTACGTTTAATTTTCCACACTTGGTGATATCAACGGTTGCTTTCATAATTATGTCGTGGTATGACGATATTAGAGCTATAAAACAAATTACAACTCTTCCGTGGCCACATGGTCTAAGGCGTTACTCTCTCGTGTTAGACTGGACTCCTGATGAATCAAAGATCAGGGCTAAAATCCAGATTGGGTGTACTGAGAAGTTTTTTTTTCAAAACTATTTTCTGTTCTCCTTCCATACAAATGTGGGCATACTTCCTCTAAATTCAACCTATCTCACCCTTAATTCATTAGAGAGTAATTTGTACATAAACGGAAAAGGTGGTAAGCCGCGGTGTTAAAAAAAAATTAAAGAAATATGTACTCCGAATATCTTCAAGGATCCTTAGGTATTTGGGGATCCCATCCCTATAATTTTGCAAAGTATTTAAGTTTCCGCATTTTTCCTCACATTTGATTAAATTCCTAGCTTTCCCCATGTCAGTAGCCACCTTGTAATAACGTTTGAAGATAAAACTTTTATTATGGTACCAACCGTCACATTATAAAAATAAATATCTCAAGTGTTTCAAACTGTGTCAAGCAAGCCTAATTTATAGTGTACTAACATAATTTGAATGTACTAATGATGATATTACATCATATCAATTAATAAACACGTACTTAATCTGTAGGTACTAAACATATTAATATTTTGTTTACTCTGCGAGCAGTATTTTCGTTCGGTATCGGCTGTAAAGATGGCATTACCTGATGTTCCCGTGTTTTGTTTGGCTGTTAATGGCTGTGTTTGCGGCACTTTTACGGAGTGGAGTACTTGGCTTTGAAAGATTAATACAGTGGTCGGAGAATGTGTTGTACTTGATTATTAGTTAGTTTTTGTTCTTGTAAATCTGATTTAAAATATTTCTATAATAGAGGGCTATTTTAAATACCAGTATTGGTTTAAATTTCTTATAGATTTAAAAGTATTTACATGTCAAATGTTTCTTTCCTATCAAATTGCTTTCGACTAACTTTCTGAATATAAATATTAGTGTATAATTTAATGTTTCGGTCAACGGTACCTCGAAATATATTTAGTGACCAAATGAATGAATTTCATGAAATAGCTCATCGTGCCTTGCATCCAAAGTGTTGAATAGCTTCTTTTTTTTTAAGCTCTTTGGGGAGTTGAATATTGAAGTGTGTTTAATTTAGTAGATTGTATTTTTTGTAATTAATGTGTTATCGTAAATGTAATACTAAATGTGATACACAGAAACTAGGGTTTTTATATTTCATTATCAAAGACAGGTGTGTCGCCTACTTAAAACTCTAGTGTAATAATGTAAAACAGTTATTTGTGTGTGAGTGTGCGAGTAATTGAAAATTCGAGTCGAGTGCTTAAATTATACTCGAAGATTTTTTTTACAAAACTCAAAAAATTATAATAAGTACTGAGGAGTTTTAAATCTTTTTCTCAAAAATTTCTACTTTGATTAATTTTAAATTACAATTTCATAGTAAATTAAGTACCTCAATATTTCTGTTATGTCTTAATAAATAAAGTGTACAACTATTATAAATTTATTTAAACATTTAAATTTGTGTGATTATAAATTTTATTAACAATATGTAATTCCAAAAAGTATTTGTCTGTATTTAATTATAGTTCATGAATGGATCTAATACAGAAATTTAACTTAAAACATGTATTATTATACAATTAATGATTTATTCTTCTTACTAAAAAAAAGTGTTTTCGTCTAAACTCGACTGGAAGTGAAAAATGCCTAATCGCACACCCTAGAAAAAAAAAAAGTATTCCTCAAACCAAATTCTCCTTGAGCAAAAATATATATTTTTAATTTGATCTATTATTTATTTAAAAAGGTTTTTCATAAAAAAAACCTGGCAGGAATATGATGTTTCTTTATATTCCTGTATTTTTTTTTTTTATAATTTTCATTTGGTTATCTTCTTATGGAAGTTACGCTACATGTTTCATGCTACCTTCTGAAGAGTTTTGATAGAACTATACTTATGTCGAGTGATAAATGTTATTGATAAATTCTTCTAAGAGGAGACCATAATCTGTCCAGCGGTAGCAGTGTAAGCCATGCTCCTGTTAAAAATTCGTCTAGGAACTCCACAAGCTTTTTAGCCTTAAAGTCACTATGTATTTTATTTTGGTAGCGTTTTAGTGTTCTTTATCAGTGATATTATGTCAACCAACGTAATTCGTTGAGAAAAATAAACAATTTAACCAAATTCCATACACACAGTTAACATTTTTATTAAAAATATATGTTTGTTTAATTACCTTAGTTCAAATAACTATATCCTTAATCACTTGAAGTATTATATTAATTTATATGATTGTAGATAAATGAAAATATGACCATTTCATTTTTATTCAAACAGTGATGCTTATTTATTTGTCTGCACGTGTTTGGATCGCTGTAGTTGTTCCATTAATTCCGTAGTGACGGTCATTATCCGAGTTTATATAGTGCTAAGGATTACAGATCTAGACTCTTTGGACAAAGTAATCTGTTACTGCCGAGTCAATCTCTTCTTACCGACTACAGACCTCACTTGGAATTTTTAGGCGAGGCTTTATTCAGTAGTCATATTTGATTTGTAAGTGTGTTTTTTTTAATCTGTTCCTGTTAACGATTATTTTTTTAAATGTTCTTTTCCACCTGCTGTCAGCATATAATAGAATGTTGAAAACTTGTATTTGTGCCTTACAAAATATTTTTGTTTGATAAAACGATTTAATGACTTGAATTAGTAAATTAATTTCCGATAATGTTCAAATAAAAACTCTACCAATTTATCTCTGCATTGTTTTAATTTGCATGCAGACCAACAATACCTTGCTCTATATAATTTCATTAATTTTAATTATAAATCAGGTGACCTGGCGGTCTAGGGGTAAGGTGTCGGACTTCTGTGCTGGGGGTCCGGGGTTCAATCCTCGGTCACAGCAAAGATTTATCTGATTACCAAACCCTTCCTTTACCTCTGACAAGACATCTTGTGAATGTGTGGAATGCCAGGCCTCCACCGTGGTTCGGATCCCACCTTAAACTGTAGGCCCTCCATTTCATCTCACAATCACCCTACCATTACACATTAGCCCAGAGGGGTAGTAAGACGCTGCGATGATAAATATTATAAATGGGGTCAAATCTTATATCCATAATTCAAATGTTAAATTTTCTTTGGAATTTGAATTCTTGACTCTTTAAATAAGTAAAATTTTAATATAGCAGGGTCTCCATATCCGCGGGTAATACCGAATACAATGTAAGTTTACTCTTCTCCCTTGTTATTGCTACACTCAGTGATGGTAGTGACATCCATAGTTTGTGCTGCCGAGTGTAGGGCCAGGTCTCACTTCCCAGATGGTTTGTAACTTACAAACCATTGTTTTATTTAGTTAAAAGTAAATAAAATTGGGCAGCGGTAAACCACATATAACTGAAATAGTGGATAAGGGGGCCCTACTATATAGTTGAAATATTTAAAATTGATTTTTGAAAAAGTTGTTATCACCGATGAACGCTATTTTGTTTGTCATATACAACAAAGTTAATTTACTGTATTGATAGAATTTTGTCCTTAGTTGTGAATTTATCATTCTCTCAGTTACACAAGTCTATATAATTAATGACACCGATTGCTTAAAATTGTTACTTAAAAGCGCAACACCTTAGCTCGGTCAGTAGTGTGTCCTATTGAGCTAATGGTTCCGGGTTCGATTCTCTCCATGGCCGAAAAATATATCATTGGTGAACTGTGGGTTCCCCCTTTCACAGTGATGAACTAATATCAACACACGATACTTTGTACAAGCGAGAACTAAAGGGCCTACCGGTTTTGCAGAGAAGGGTATTTCAACACACCTTCCAGGGTTCTTTTACAAACCACAATCCCCCACGGGACCGACGACTTTACTTCCCCTCCAAATGAAGTCACGCCAAGAATTTTTATCGCTCAAGAAAATTTTGCCAACTCCGGCTAGGTTCGAACCTGCGGACCTCTGTTCCTGAGGAGAGAGCACTTTACCCCAACAAGACCGAGGTCAACAAAATTACAAATAAATTCCCCTGAAACCTGCTACAGTGGCAAAATGGTCTAGGGCATAACTCTGATGGCTGCTGAATACATGCAGATCGGGGTTCAAATCCTGGTAGTGTGTACCGATGGTTTCTAACTCTCCCTCCAAGAAAATATGATTATACTACCTCTAAAATTCCTCCTCCCTCCTTTAGAGTAAATATATATACATATAAGGGTATAGCCTGTATAGGTAGTGCTAAATTAACTTTCCTAGTGGTCAGAGAAGGTTTTTTCTATTAACATTGTTGAACTGAAGTAAGTTTTATAGCTGTCAGATAATAAGGTGGTTCATATTAAAATTGCTCTGTATTATATCTGCCTTAAGGGACAGTTCATTAAGGAAAGCCGAAATTACAAAACATATCTCAATGCATTCAATGTTCTGTCTTTATTGTACTTATGATTTATAAATATTAACTCGCTATATATTGTTACAGAACAAATTATAGTAAACAATTATTTTCTTTACAAAGAAAGTTAACACACAGTGCCTGTAAATTCTGAAACTAAGGTTAAAGCCTACATCCTAATCTAATTTGTACATTTAAGCTTTAATCATCGGTTAATTACTTTATTTCAAAATATAAATCTCAAGGTGGTACTGGCAGCCATTGTGGTATTTCTTGATATATTTTCAATAAAAATTTATGAAGATCAATCAAATAAAGACAGATTTCTTGTCACTAGATGCAGCGACTCTACATTTTATGTAGTTTATTTTATCAAAAATAATTACTATCGATCGGCTAAAATGCAAGCGGCTTGTATTTGAAGTAAGTAACAAAAATAATATCTTTAATCATTTCTTTTTGTGTGTTTTTTTTTTTTCTAAATGGCGGCTGCAATCGCACAGATGAGTGCCGACCTCTTCCGGTAGCACCAAATTATTATTTTTTTGCTACAAGCATAAAATCAACTTGCTAGCTTTTATTGTTAAATCAATCAATTACAAATTAACACAATCCAATCAAGCCGGTAACAAACACAATTTTGATATATAAATTCATATTTTTATAAAGTAATATTTTAGTAATAATATACAATAGTATTTAGTATTTACACTTATTTTGATACAGTCATTATTAATAGTTTAGTTTTACATGAGTTGATACGAGAAAAAGTTTATTACGTGATGTTAAAAGTTTAAATGTGTTACATGAGAAAAAAAAAAGATTAAACCGACTATGATAACGAAACATTTCCTTTAGTCATTTTGAATATGTACTCTTAATTGAAAATATTTCCACACTTGATAATTATAACTGAAGTATTTGGAAGACCACAGAAACTGAAGGTTACAGGGAAAAAAAGAAGGAAATTCAAATTTTAATTAACTTTATATTAGGGTTAAAAGAGGTCTCTATTATATTTTAAATTATTTTTTTAAATTATTAGCTATAATCATTATAGGGTTTGATCTATAAAAATAGTTCTGGACATGGTGTGCAATGTGACTTACAACTTTTCCCCTTGTAGCCAAGTAATTGTGAGCCCAAGCTTTAAGGGTGTGCAACGTTTAAAAACTTCCGACATTGCTTCAAAACACAAGATCTATGTCTAAACTTCGATTCAAGGGAAAATTCCAGCTTTGATCTGTTACAAAGCTTTGCTAGTAAAAATGTTGGCAGCTAAAATAATCAATATCCAGACGGAACAAACCTCATGTAATTGAATTGGGCAATAAAAAAAATTATGCGAGATTTTAGTGCATAGATTTTTATAAACAAACACAATATTAAATTTTTCAGGTATAAAATAGCAAAAAAATATATATATATTTGAAATTTGAATCTGCTTTAAGAATCCCGCAAGGTTAACCTCTTTTTGCTTTTTGAAGTAATGGTATGTCTGGAAGAAGGTACAGGACAGGTGGATAGAAACACATAAAAGGGGATGAACACAATATGGCCTTTACAATGAAAAGAAGAACACAGTTCACACTTTACACTGCTGCCACTGGACAAAGAAGTAATGGTTGCCTCTTAAAGAAAATCAATCCTTACCACCCAATCCCCCGACCTAGGTTTCATTCTATCGGAACTCATCAGGGAGGAGTGCGAAACGCGCAACACAACTTCTTAAAAAAGGAAAGAACAAAAAAAAGTAAATGGCAACGATTGAAAGGACACTTATATAGGAACACGTAAAAGGAATGAATAGCACATATTTTAGGAAGTTGCGTTGCGCGTTCCACACTCCTCCCTGACGAGTTCCGATAGAATGAAACCTGGGCCGGGGGATTGGGTGGTAACGATCGATTTTCTTCATGAGGAAGTAATTACCTCTTTGTCCAGTGGCAGCAATGTATAGACTTCACCCCTTTCTGCCATAATAATTTACATGTTCCTGTTATTATTTCTTAAATAAACAATAACATGATTGATAAAAATAAAACCAACACTAGGCTTATTAAAAAAAAGAACAGAGAATTATGGGAAGAATAGGACAACTATGGGACAAAAGGCTAAAATAAATATGGGATACATACTATGGCCTCAAGGAAACGAGTATGTGAATCTAAGAAAAAAAGGGCAAAGAAAAGCCTGTATAAGGAACATGAACAAAATAGAGGACACATAAGGATGTGACGGAAGTGTGCAGGGAAGGACATATCCTCTCGACCTCCCTTCACTTGCCCCTTTAATGATGCACTATACATTTACAAGAAAACAAGTTTTTAACAAAAATGAAATATTAAAATTCAATTTTAAATGAATTGGTTTACGAAATTAAAATGTTTCTTGTGACACGTATTTATATGTTATTTTTTTGAATAGACATTTAGGTGAAAGAAGAAGAATGATTTTTTAAAAAATGACCCGATCAATCTCGGGCGCTCTATAACGATAAAACACTTCGTACAGCTAAGTTAAAATTAAGTTCACATTAATAAAGTTATTGGCTAGCTCAACGACTTAAGTTACATCTGATATTCTTTTCAAAAATATTAATACAGGCGTACCCCAACTATTACGACAAGTTAAGTTTCAGACAGTTATCATAAGCAAATCAATGGCCTTTTTTTTTATTCACTCGTCGATGTAATGTAATTAAAATAAATAACGTACACCTTGCACATCTGATTTCATCGTAATGTAGTTTTAAATATTGAAAGGAAGATAAAAGAGCAGGGCCTACACACTTTCCAGAAAACTGTAGGTCTCAAAGATCATAATTAAAACATAACAAAACACACAAATATGTCATTTTGAGGGTACATCGGTCCCCTTCTTTAACGGAAGAGAGTAAAACGCATCCAAAATAGATTCTCTTCAACTTAAATTTGACTCTGAAAGGAAGCCTTCAGCGTCATGTCAGCGAAGCAGCCGCTGTATGAGTGAATTGTCGTAACGCGGGGTACGCCTGTATATTGTTATGAGCATTGATCGTTTGTAGCATTTGCCAGATTTTGTGTTGAGTAAAGTTTAGTGAGTGACAAAACGGTATAATGCAAAACAATTTGTGCAAATAAACAACCGTTTAGAAATATCTATCAACAGTTTTGTTCAAATCACATAAATTAACAAAGTCACACAATATTATGGTAACTACATAGTAGTTTCTAGTAGTGCGTTTTTTTTTCCACATAATCTTTCTCTTCTTGAAATGAGTAATTAATAAGGGTGTGCGAAGTCCACTTTTTCAATTTAAAGCAAAGTCGAATTGAAAGATATTAAATACTCGCAAATTTGAATCGAAGTTTGAATACTTTGAAAAAAAAATAATTAAATGTTCGATAAAAATATTATACTTTGCATAACTATGTAAATATAGGTATCTAATATAATCTACAAAATGCTATATTTCAAACATAATATATTAATTTTGACTTAAAATTGTAAATTAAGTTATCACAAACTGTAATTTAATTATTTTAGATATTTATTTTATCCAAACATTAATTAATATGTAATCAAATAGTAGAAAAAATAAACCTAAATAAATATTTTTATTTTTTATATATATATACTTTTTTTNTTTTTTTTATATATATATTTTTTTTTTTTTTTGCAAAGATTCATATATGTAGACTTAAGAATTTTACTTTCAAATCAAAGTTGAAACGAACAAATATTTGATAAAAAAAAAGTCTTAAGTTTTCGAAGCTTTGCACACCCATAGTAATTAGTATTTAAAGGTTGAAACTCTTTAGTTCGGCCTTTGGTGGTCCAGCGCACTTAGAATCTGCCGCTTTCAGGATAGTGCTATTAGCAGTACTAAGTTGCCAACGTTGTTTATATCTGAAGCAGAGTGTTTTGGTTGTGCACTCTTGTTTCGTCTTGTATTCTTGTATTTTAGACCTTTATTATGTCTTCCGAGAGCTGTGGAAGGTGGTGTATTATTTCCTGTTCCAAGCTCTGTTACACCTTGTATGACATAAATATTTAGAGTGATAAGTTCAATGCTAGGGGATGAACAAAAGGGGAGGAGGGTTCTTAGGAGTCGAATTCTGCGGTCCGGTACTAGTCAAGTCCCAAAGATCCCGGACTAAAGAGTTTCCACCTATATCGGTGAACTATATTAAACAAGAATTTCTCAGTAATCATATGCACTACTGGTTTTTAAATTAATGTCAACAAATATCCTCATAGAATGTAAAACAACTTCCTAAATACTCCCAAGCGCGACTGACTTATATTACGAGACATATTAGCAGACAAACCATACTCACCACTAACAAGTTCGCTAGATAAAAACTACCACACAATAATAATAACAAGCGGACATTATTGCGCATACACGAGATTCAATATTTCTTTCTAAATGATTACATGTTAGCTAAAAATAAGTTATAAACAATTTCACTAAGTTAATACATATTATATTCTTCCCAACATGAAATGTTGGCAGACAGAATGTCTGAAAAAAAGACTCATAGCTCCTTTTGTACCATGCACAGTGCAATGTTTCATTTATTAGGTTACGTTGGTGTCTGGAAAATATGGCACAATCAAAAAATTTAAAAAAAAAACAAAGTTTATATATCTTTAAGGAAAACCTCTTTTCCCTTTTTGATGTACTTTCTTATTTTATGTAAGAAGTTGCATGTTTCTCTTTACGAGTCCCGATAGAATGAAACCCGGGTCGAGGGGTTGGGCAGTAACAAACTATATTCTTCAAGAGGCGGCTATTACCTATTTGTCCGATGGCAATATTCTTATTTCCATCGGACAAGTCGTATCGTGTTAATTCCTTTTTACATACGTTTCTAATTCTCTTTCCTCCACCTTCTTCCATGTATAATAAAAAGACAAAAGTTTAAAATGAATTATTCAAAAGAGACAAGGAAGACATACCAAGGTTGGTTTGAGATGGCGTGGTTACGTGATGAAGATGGGGAAAGACAAGGAGTATAAGGGCAATGATGACGGGCATGTGGAACGACAGCAAAGGAGACCAAGAAAGAACTGTGAGGTGAATATAACATAAAGTGTGCAAGTAAGAGGAGACGAAAGGAAAGAAATGGGAAGAACTCTATCCGACCCGGCCACGGGTTGTTTCCGATCATCGACTGTTTCCAGCTTGTGACCGAGTCATTTTAGCGAAATGCCTTCATCTTCCTTTGTCCTTCCACGGTTCTTCTCCTCTCACTTGAACACTTTCTGCTATCAGTTTCCGATGATGGTGGATTAAAACTAAATGAATATTATACGAAGGTACAGGAAAGAGGGACAGAGTACGGCCCCTCTCGGTTTGTGGGAGACCTGGGTCGATTCCGCCCTCCCTTTGAGTTTGTCTATCAAATAAGAAATATTTGTGTAAATGAGTGTTGTAAATCTTCGAGAACAATGAATACTTACAAACGTAATCTGAAGAACTAGACTTTTAATTATCATTTCCAATGATTCAGCTTAGTTCTCCGTTCAGGTATCGGAAGATATCGACTATGTTTACTTAATACATGGTCAAATATGCTACTTTAGAGTGTGTGCTTGTGTAGTGAATAATTTTTATCATAATGAAACCATTATTTAAGTTATTCGTAAATTTAAAAAAACAAAAACACCCCTGGATACAGGAATGTAACCAGCGACCCTTTGAGTTCTAGGTCCAGGTTTACCCATTGTAGTTTTTAAACTAAGGAACTGTGAATGAAGGTTAACACACACTGGACAAATGCATCAACAATTCCTCCAACAACTGAGCTGACATTTTTTAAATTTGAAAACAATCGTCAATAGGTGCGAATAATAACTTGTACTCATCTGAAACCTAGACAAGGATTATGTAACAATCATATTTGAACATAACCTATTGATATATATGGTGTGGACCAATAGAAAGGCAGTATTTAATGAAACATTGATAGGAGGATAAAAGGCCAACAACATCACTTACCTGAAAAATGTAGTCCTCAAAGTTCAACATTGAACCTTAAAATGAACTCTTTCTCTATACTTTACTTCCGAGCAGGCCTACACCCAACAATAATCTCTTAACCTACATCTATAATCGAGAAACACGACGCAAGTTAACTGGCAACCGTGGAATCCAAGCAACAATGATCAACCACTAGTCATGGTCCAATCAGTGTTTCACTCTCTTCTGCCGAAGTAGAAGCCTGATGTGTCTCGAATATTACCGACGTTTGTTTTGTTATGTCTTAATTGTGAACTTTGAGGATTACACCTTTTTCCGCTAATATTTATTCTGTTCAATGTTTTATTGAAATGAAAACTAGAATTCCTGTTTATGATGTTTAATTCACCCCACTCATCTACATATTAAATCAAAATCCACTCACAACCACTCGATACCCCCGCTCCTCAACCCACGCAACATCAGGTGATACCGGGAGAGTGACGTTTGCTCTTGAGGGATCTCCTCCTGTTTAGTTTATCGACCACCCACTGCTTCTTGACGGTTCTACCTCCGATGCGGGTGTCCAAACTTCCGTACGTAGTGAGCGGCGGCTTATTCGCGTTGACCTCTGCACCAAGACGTCTCGGTGCTTCCTCAGAGCCCGGGTCGAAGAACTCGCTCGTGCTGGTGGCGACCTCGTCCACCGTGGTCTCCGTGCAGTAATAGACGTTGTCAAGTTGGTAGCCCGCGTCGATGCCCACCTCCTCTATGATGTTGGACTGCTTGCTGATCTGGAACACGCCCTTTTTGTTCTTTGCCGCTTCGTTTGAGAGCTTGGGGATGGAAGTGGAGACAAAGTTTCTGGAAACATTATCTAGTTTCCCCCACTGTTTCGAGAAACTTTTAAAAGATGTAGAGAAGTGTGACAAACTCGTTTCTACAAAACCACGTTGGGCCACGGGGACGGGTTCGCTGTTAACGATCGACGCAGGTCTGGGGCATCTCGGAATCGCGCGAGTAGATACATTTCTACGAATATCATTAACATTTTTGAGTTGTTTGGTAGGACTGTGAACACCTGGTGGACGCATCTTCTCTAGGTCTTGGAGCATAATGCAAGTTAGATTATTGCTGGCAGACACCTCATCGCAACAAAGATCTACACCAATCTCGTCTATATTATTATTGCCACAGCTGTGGTACCTGATGTGGGGGACTTTAAGGAAGTCCTTGGGTGGCACGGGCCTGTCCCGCTGATAGTTGTTATGTTCTTCAAACCCCGTATTGCGGTAATTATCCAACAAGGGAACCTCACAAAAACTAGAATCAACCTCCACTCTTGGGATTGGACGCCCATAGGCGAATGCCCCCAGAGGATCATAAACCTGTGTTATGTTTGAGGATTGTCCACGATATTTGCTCGAGAGTTTGTCGATGTCCACATGTTGTTCACAGTATTTATTCGAGTGTTCATCGATGTCAACATGTTGTTCACAGTATTTAACAAAGCATCCATCGATGTCCATATGTTGTGAGTATTTATCCAAGGGTCCATCAATGTCAACATGTTCAGAGTATTTATCTGAGCGTCCATCAATGTCAACATGTTGTTCGGAGTATTTATCTGAGCGTCCATCAATGTCAACATGTTCGGAGTATTTATCTGAGCGTCCATCAATGTCAACATGTTGTTCGGAGTATTTATCTGAGCGTCCATCAATGTCAACATGTTCAGAGTATTTATCTGAGCGTCCATCAATGTCAACATGTTCGGAGTATTTATCTGAGCGTCCATCAATGTCAACATGTTCGGAGTATTTATCTGAGCGTCCATAAATGTCAACATGTTCAGAGTATTTATCTGAGCGTCCATCAATGTCAACATGTTGTTCGGAGTATTTATCTGAGCGTACATCAATGTCCACTTGTTGTTTGGAGTATTTATCTGAGCGTACATCATTGTCCACTTGTTGTTCGGAGTATTTATCTGAGCGTACATCAATGTCCACGTGTTGTTCAGAGTATTTGTCTGAGCGTACATCAATGTCCACGTGTTGTTCAGAGTATTTATTCGAGCACCTGTCAACGTCCACAAGTTGTCCACAGTATTTGTCCAGACTTCCGAAGGTGCTGACACTGCCAAAACCCTCTTGGGCGCTCTCCCCACCTAACAAGAGTTCCTCACAAAGAGCAGGTTCATCGCTAAAGCTGAAGTTTTCCGGCAAGTCGCAGAGAATGTCATCGAGGACTTCGACTCTATCATTCTCAGACTCTGTGTTTACATGTTTCAAGTCTTCCAATAAAATAAATGTGTCAGTTTCTTTGCTGCACTGATGACCTAGAGAATTAAATAGATTCGAAAAGACGGATGGATCATTATTTAGGGCAAGTTCATTCACATTTTCTTCTCCAGAATTAAAAGCTAAATTATTGTCAAATGTAGAGTCTCCTCGGGCTTCATCCGACACTGTTGTGAAGGATTTGTCCCTCGACGACGTATGCTCTATAATGTCCTCTTTTATCTGTTGTTCTACAAGTTCAAATTTAGCATTACCCGGCGTGTTCCTTAAATCAAGTTCCCGTGCAAAGTTTGTTTTTTTAAATATGGGGTAATTTTCCTCATTAACAGCTAAAGGATCAGCCTTTTTGTAGCGCATGTGACCTTCCAAAGTAATAGAATCATGTGTTTTATCAAGCCTATCATAGCCAGATGCAACCTCAACAAAACCAACAACGGCGGGATATTTCCCCAAGAAGGACGCATCAAACTTTTCAATGCTGAACCTTTCGTTACCTATATAGTTTTGATTACAAACCAAATTACCCGAGATCGGGTTTAGGTAGTTTCTATTAACGTTTTCCCATGCGGCCTCCCCCTTTCCCCTCAAAAGTTCTACCCCGCTCAGAGAAAGATCGTAATCTCTCGCTTCGGCAACGTTGACCGGTAAAACTTCAGACATATTTGTGTCTGTGCGAGGTTTAACAGAGGAAATGCCGCAAAAATCTTCACCAATTTCAGTAGCAGAGTTCACGAGAGACTCGTTTTGGGATGTACGAATAGAGAAATTATCATTCATAGTTGCGTTGTCGAGTTTACTCATTGTTCGACTAGCAGACTCATCAATAATTTTGTCCGGAATGTAATTTTTTGTGGGCGTATCGGAGCCAAGATTTTGAGAACAAACAAACAGATCTTCCTCAATCGGTGAAGATTCGCTCGTGGTGAATTTACAAGTAGGAGACGACAGAACTACCGACCCGCTATGGGGGGCAGGGTCGCCAACATCAGAGCGTGTTTTCTGACCAGGCACATCTCTCGAATGTGTGTCAGTCTTACTGTCGTTGGCGGAGTGTCACTTGTGACGAGTGGCGGCGGTCCCAGTCATGATGCTCAGACGGCGGTGCTGGTAGGTCAGAGGAGTGACCAGGCGGACGTCATGCCTTTTGTAATGCTCGTTGAAGTCGAGACGGAAACTGAGCAGCTGGAGGCTCACGTCCGCCTGGCTCGCCAGCATCAGGAGGAACCCCTTCACCACGTCCTGTGAGGAGAAACACAGGGTTGGTAAAACTGTGGAGATTTAGAGGGGTGTGCAAAGCTTCAAAATGTCAAAGCAAAAGGACAAATCTTCTTCACTTCGACACCCACAATAACCCTCACATCTTCAAAACATTGTCAAGCAAGAAGATAACTTGGATATATTATGAACAGATTTTAAATGTATCCCTAAATGACATATGTCAATGTAAATCATTTTTTAGAACAGCTTTAACCCCTAGCAATTTTTTTTTTAAATTATGATTTTAATCATGCTTATCTCTTTTGTCCGACAAAATAAAAATTATCGATTAAGTTGTGATTTTCAAGTAGGCTTAAGTATTTTTTAATTCAAAATATTAAGCTTGGTTTATGGGATGAAAGATTCTATCATCGAATCCAGTAAAATACCGAATCCTCGAATCTCTAATACCTGTAAGGATTCAGTGGATTCGAAGATTCAAGTGGTCCATCTCTACTTTTAATTTAATATTTCATGTATTATAATCTCGCTTGTCACCGCAAAACAAAAAACATAATAATTATATTCGTATATTTTGTTCAATCAATAGGTTATGGAAACGCCAACTATCACTCAATATAGGGGATACATGGTGGGAAGGTGGTATCTGACGGCCATTACAAATAATGCTTACTGTCCTAGTAATACTTTATTATCAACGAAAAGTGCTATCAAACAGTTCTAGTAATACTTCACTAAGGATTATTGTATAGTCGGCGTGAATCCTCGAACCTTGAAATATATTCAAGGATTCCTACATATTTAAGATAGTTGTTTTTTTAACAGGTCAAGACAAAGTACAAAACTTTTCCCCATCTCCTTAAACTGACCTGATAGCTCTTAGCGAGTATGCGCAGCTGGGCGCGCATACCGGGCAAGTACCGCTCGCTAAAGTCTTTTATCCGGGCGGTGTCCCTGGCGTCTCTAGCGTCCGAGGTGCCAAACTCCTTCAGCTCCTCGCTGTGACAGATCTCCAGTTCTCGATCCAGTCGAGCCTGGAGCTCCGACACCGCGCGATCGTGGAGTTTCTCTTCGTGAGTCTGGAGCTGGAGGATCAGGTCGTAGACCGCCCGCAGCTGCGTCGCGAGGTTCTGACAACAGCAGCTCAGTTTGAGTAGCAATTTAAAATACCTTAATTCGGTGACCTGGCGGTCTAGGGGTAAGGTGTCAGACTTCTGTGCTGGCGGCCGGGGTTCAATCCTCGGTCCCGGCACAGATTTATCTGATTACCAAACCCTTCCTTCACCCCTGACAAGACATCTTGTGAATGTGGGGAATGCCAGGCCTCCACCGTGGTTCGGATTCCACGTTAAACTGTAGGTCCTCCATTTCATCTCACAATCACCCTACCATTACACATTAGCGTAAGTGCGTATAACCCGAACGGGTAGTAAGACGCGGTGCTAA
>CABFOV010002104.1:25154-45769 GCA_902141375.1 Timema poppense | reverse complement strand
ATAATCACATGTTTATAAGCTGACGACTTCCACGTCTATCTCAGACTCTGCCTTAAACTATGAGTGAAGAATGACCATGGGCACGGGACGAATCCTGGATAGCTCAGTGGTAAGAGCAGTGGCGTACTAAGCCGAAGGTCCCGGGTTCGATTCCCGTGTCCAGGTGTCATTTTTCAATTTTCAGAATATGATATCTAAAAGGTGTAATCCTCACTAAAATGCATTAACAATAGTTTCGGCTATTTGTTTCATTAGACTAAAGTTATAAACACTAAGTGGAAAATGATTTTAATTTCCCCCTCCTCGTTTCTCGTTCCCGTGGAAATTAATGTTTCTCGGCCGAAGATAGGCCGGTCTTGTGTTCAAACTCGGCTTCACGAGGACAAACGAGGAGCTACTTGAATAAACATCTAGCGGCTCCGGTCTAAGAAACTGTTATTGACAGTCGTAAGCTTCATTGTGCTGACCACATAACACCCTCTACCCACAAATGTTGGCATATCATCGCTAACGCCGACAATCGCTTGGTCAGTATATCTTGATCATGGGCTCAGACCATGGGGGTTTTTTTTAAGAAAAATTGCCAACAATTTATGAAATTTAAGAGTTAAGCTAATTAAAATAAATAATATTAATAAAATCATAAAGGTTATTCTAAACAAACAAAAATTATAGAATTTTATTTTTATTCAACACTAGAAAACAACTGAAAAAATATCTTACAGTACGCGGTATTTCTCGTGCCAGAGAAGATTCCCTTTTATCTCGAGGTTGGCAGCAATGAAGAACTCTCCATACATGTCGTCTAGTTCCCCCGCTAGAATCCAGCGACTAAGCATCGCATGTAGGGGCTTACACACCTAGAAACGGTAGCGGGAACATTGCAATCCAGAGTGTCATTTTTTAAATTTGTAAATATCTAGAAATGTATATTTTTATAGGATCCCCTATAAATTTATCAATATATGTATGAATATAAATTAAATAAGGAAGCAGTATCAGCCTCACCGCTGCCAGGAGCTGTTTGACCGTGTCTTTGACAAAGGGGTCCCCATGCTGCAGGAAGCTGTGGATGCACGACGCCAGTGCACCGCCCTTCTTGTCCCTGCATGCCTCCATCACCGCCACCAGGCACTTTAACCGAGCCATCGGGTCCAGGGACCACACCACCAACTGACGCAGGGTCAACCCGTTTGAGCGGCGAGACGCCAACGGCTCCAACTCGCTCAGCGGGGAGTCCACAACAGCTGCCGCTGTGTAGGCCGTGTCGACTTGCAGCTGCAGATGGGACAGAAATAAAGCTATAGCTTGGATGGGTGACCTGGCGGTCTAGGGGTAAAGTGTCGGACTTCTATGCTGGAGGCCGGGGTTCAATCCTCGGTCCCGGCACAGATTTATCTGATTGACAAACCCTTCCTTCACCTCTGACAAGACATCTTGTGAATGTGTGGAATGCCAGGCCTCCACCGCGGTTCGGATTCCACGTTAAACTGTGCATATAACCTGAACAGGTAGTAAGACACGATGCTAATAATAATATAGCTTGAAGAAACTATAGGGGAAAAGTGCTTTAAATATGTGTTTCTACTAAAAGTATGTTTAGCGACAATATTATTAACAACATTTTAAGGTGTATGGAGAAGGGCAGCTTAGAGAAAATGCAATTAATATTCAAATTTAAAAAAACATTATGGAATTGTGGGAAAATGAAGCATAACTCAAAGTAAAAAGGGATTTTTCGCCGTGAATAGAAGAGTAAGCCTATCGGGACTTGTGTGGCTGCACTGAAACTGGTACCTGAGACTGCAGTGTGGCCACCAGTCTGGAGTACTCCGTGAGTTCGCCCCTAAGAGCCACCACCAAGCTCTGACCGATGAGTCCAGTGCTCCTGATGACACCGGCAGGTTGACAATGCTGCTGTACCTGGGCGCAGAGCCAACCCAGCTCTGCTAGGCGCATCACCTGGCAGTGCACCTGCCTCTTCAACTGCACCTGCACACCCCCAAACACACCTCTCTTACGATACGGGCGTGTAAAGCTGTGAAATCTTAAATTTGATTTTGAGAATACTACTGCTTCCACCCGGCTTTGGAAAAAAAAAACTCTGGCTTTGATGATAAAAAAACATTTTTAATAGCTGCACCTTACCACCTGTTTGGGGGTTATAAATTTACGTACTAATTACGCTAATGTGTTAAGGATGAAGAAGATTAAATTAGAAAAAGTGTACCCACATTTCTATGGAATAACCGATTTCAGTACACACGATCTGGATTCGAACCCAGAGCTACCTGTCATCTGCAGTCCAGTTTATTGCGAGTGACACCTTAGACCATTCAACCACTGAAGTAGGTCTTATGTTAGATTACTGTCGTTCCAAGCTGCTAAGAATATTACATAACAGAATCTGTTACCCTCTTCGGTGTCCGCGTGGCCTAACACGGTACTTACTCTCTTGCTGGATTGGACTGCTGAAGATTGGGTTCGATCCCGGACAGGTGGACCGAGGGTGTTTTTTTTCTCTAAATGGTTTCCCATTCTTCCTCCACGTAAATGCGGGCACTTCCTCTATATTAAGCTTTCCTAATCCCTACCTCTTTAGCGTAATTATTGCAAAGGTATATAGCCTTAACAGGTAGTAAGACGCACTGCTAAGAAAAACTGTTACAAACCGTTGTGCAATAAAACAGCTGCTTAATTATTTTAGGGACTAAACCTATATTGATCATAGGGGTCTGCGAAGCTTCGATAATATCGACATTAATTATATTTTTATATTATTTGATTCAATAACTCAAATCGAACCAAACTAAAAATAAAAACGAAAAGGTTTTAGGTCGTTACAAATCCCACAATATACCTAAAATAGGTTAGTATATATTTAATAATAAATTCTTGTGAGGTAGTCTAAGGTAATCTTAACCAGAAGACCCATGCAAAACTTTCGCACATTCAACCTTCCACCTCCCCCTCCCCCCAAAAAAAGATTTAGTATTTTGTTGGGTTGTTGAAATTAAATACTCAGCAAAGTGTATACACAAAATAACAAAGAAAGTTTATTTTCAGTAACTGATTACAAAAATATTATTAATTTTTTCTTTTAACTTAAATTATAATAAACACTGTGTTTTGACATAAACTGAGTATTCTACGTCAGAAGTCGGTAAAGAATTCTATCCACTGATACCTCATTCATCGCTGTAGGATTTGTATTAGTTGAGAAAAAGGGATGTTGATAACAGAAATAATATACAAGATTACTACCATACTGCCCGGAAACTAAGGCACTTTTTTTTATTACCGAAAACAGCCTATAATCACATCTTTGGATAACACGTAGCAAATGTATTGACGTTGAGGACTGAAGATATATATTTAAATGGTTTATAATCCCCACAACAGATAGTGCTCTTTACCGTGTGAACATGTTGAACATAGAGGTCTAGGTTCCAAAACTAATGTGTTTTTTATTTCCCGTTTTATAAAGCTGAGTTGCGCGTCTCACACTCCCCCCTGATTAGTTTCGATAGAATGAAACCTAGGTTGGGGGATTGGGTGGCAACCATTGATTTTCTTCAAGAGGCAGGCATCACCGCTTTGTCCAGTGGCAGCAATGTAAAGTGTGAACTGTGTTCGTTCCCTTTTATATGTTTCTATCCACCTTTTCTTTACCTTCTTCCAAATATAATACAATTACCTCATGAAGAGAAAAAGAGGTTTTTCCTTTAAAGAGATATGTGCTATAACAAGCCGCTGACTGGCCCCACTGACGTTCACGCACGTCCCGAGAGAAGACGCAGTTTATCGGTCTATTTCAGTGAATGTGGATCGAGTTGTAACGTTTGAATCTCAAGTGCAATGAGGATATTTTACCTTGGGGTCAATTTGAAACCCCTGACTAGCGTAGTTCATCTTGAGAATCTTTCCGTTGATTCCTTGGAAGCAGTAGATCAGTTCCTGCAGGAGAGTGCTCTCCGAAACATCGCTCGCAACTGGAGAGACAAGCACAGACGGAACAAAACATAGAACATTGACAAATAGCAGAACATCAGTGAAACATGGTAAGTCTCGGCGCAAAATTTTATTTTTCAGATTTATATTTTGCACAGCGACTTACTACCAATTCGGGTTACATACATATATACTAATTATGTTAATCTGTTAGATATGTGGAAGGTTGAATTTTATAGAAAATACACCCACATTGTGTGGGGAGAGATAGTGGGAAAACTTTTGGGTAAAACACCCAGCCAGGGTTTGAACCGAGTCAACGATAAACAAGACTGGATGCGCTCAACATTTGATCAACATGCTCTTTGGTGGGGGTAGTTGTTTTTTTTTAATTGTAATTTTATGCCGTCATTTATATTGCAGTTAATGTTCACATGTGATTTAATCAATAGTAACTTGATTCACCAAGCGGGACAAATTTGAAAACCTCAACGGTTATGTTTTGTGTCCAAGAGTTAGCTCAATAGTTAATGTCCGAAGATGTGTTTGAGGCGATGTATACTTACAGCCCGAGCTTAGTTTGATCTGGGAGGAGTCGTGGGGAGGATGTCGACCCATGCCGTGCATGTCGGACACTGAAATAAACACGCACATTGTCAAACAAGATGACCTCTCGTGGTGCTAAACACAGGTCTTAGGAGTCAGTCTCTACCACACAAATAGGACCTTGCTTAGGCAGTGACGTAATATTGTTTATATGTGTGAGTAGGCCTGCTTGGGAGACAAGAAGAGAAGGTTGTCTACGGTAGAGACCAGGGGGGTACCTGGATTCGGTAATATATTGGTGAGCAAGTTCCCACCTACGAGGCTGGAAGGCCTCGTATAGCTCTAGTACTATAGCATGAATTATGTGTTTGGCCAAGAAGTGCTACTGGTTTGTCAGGGTCGTTGTGGTTGGTATCAAAACGGTGACCATTCCTTGTCCGAGTGTTCCTGTGGGGAGGTCAATGTATTCAGCAACACAATAGTTGCATTGTAGCGGGTGTACAAGATTTATTGTGGAGCAATCATTGCGGCCTTTCATTTGTGAGAGTCTGCTGTTGAATGAGGTGGAAGGTTGGTGAATGTTCCAGGTGCCGCACCTCAGTATGTTGCAAGATTAGGTTATTATTATTATTATTATTATTATTATTAGCACCGCGTCTTACTACCCATTCGGGTCATACGCACTTACGCTAATGTGTAATGGTAGGGTGATTGTGAGATGAAATGGAGGACCTACAGTTTAACGTGGGATCCGAACCACGGTGGAGGACTGGCATTCCCCACATTCACAAGATGTCTTGTCAGAGGTGAAGGAAGGGTTTGGTAATCAGATAAATCTGTGCCGGGACCGAGGATTGAACCCCGGACTCCCAACACAGAAGTCTGACACCTTGTCCTTAGACCACCAGGTCACCAATCCACAAGCTATCAGTTATACAAGTTTTTATTTTTCACCTCGCAAAGCACTTTTCCACTTTTTAACCTCACCGATTCAGTGAATGTAGACATCTCAATCCCTGCACTAGATGTAATACAACCCGTCCTGTGGATGTTAGGACAGAAGTTGTAAAGACAAACACTCCCTTGTCTGAATTCTCCGAGCAAGAGTTCCCGCAAATATATCAGAATATTTTATCGTATCTACCACTTTGAAATGGGGCACACTGCTCCACCTTTACGTGGGACACTTCCATACCAAGAGTGCATATAGTCTTTTTTCTTTGCCTCGCTTTCGTTCGCTCACGTATATCAGCGCGTTGGTTGGCTAAGACATTCTTCCCCGAAGGGCTTAGCATCCGACGAAGATTGGGAAACGCTGCAGTTGGAAGATGTACTTACTAGAGGCGCTGGGGTAGTTCCTGTCGCTGACATACAACGGGACCAGAGTCGGAGGTTCTACGAGGTGTTGTGAAGAAGACTGCTCCAGGTAGTCCTTGACGGTGAACATAGAACATTACAGCTATGTCACAAGTTGTTTTGTTTGCGTTATAATCTAGCGCATATATTGCCTTTATATTCGGAACTAACATAACTTTCCAATCAGATTCACTTGATTCCCTTTCACTAACATTATATTATTTTAAATAATAATCTGTATGGAACAGCCACATTCTCGATATTTAGAATTTCTCAAATCCTAAGGTATTTAATAAATTCAAGATTGGTAGAAATATCAAAGAGGTATCACGAATACAAATTATGACGACCTTTTGTTATTATTATTAGCACAGCGTCTTACTACCCGTTTGGGTTGTAAGCACTTACGCTAATGTGTAATGGTAGGGTGATTGTGAGATGAAATGGAGGACCTACAGTTTAACGTGGGATCCGAACCACGGTGGAGGCCTGGCATTCCCCACATTCACAAGATGTCTTGTCAGAGGTGAAGGAAGGGTTTGGTAATCAGATAAATCTTTGCCGGGACCGAGGATTGAACCCCGGTCGCAGGCACAGAAGTCTGACACCTTACCCCTAGGCTGCCAGGTCACCTATGACGACCTTGACTTCAAATCATTTTAAGTAGTTGGTTAAAGGACTTGTATAACCTTGTGTAGCTGAAGAGGTTTAGTACGGCGCTATTGCCTTCACCACAGTAAACAGGATGATGGGAGGACTGACCTTTCTGTCGGTTTTGATGGTGCTTCCCGCTGGGTTGTTGGTAGCTCTCATGGCTCCTCGCAATGCACCTTGTAAATATCCTCCGGTGATGGGAAAGGACCCCTGATAATGCGGGGCCTCTGAAAATCTTGAGGAAGATGGTCCTTGTTGGCCGCAAGTCTAGGGGATAAGGCGAGACAAGTCATAACAAGGCGAGGACAGGATTAATTTTGCCACATAAGGACAGAGGTGAAATATTTTAATTCTCAATTCCTTGAATCCTACGAGATGCTCGAATCCTTGAGTACTCAAATCCTATGAGATGCTAGAATCCTTGAGTACTCAAATCCTATGAGATGCTCAATATCCTATGAGATGCTCGAATCCTATGAGATGCTCGAATCCTATGAGATGCTCGAATCCTATGAGATGCTCGAATCCTATGAGTGGCTCGAATCCTTGCGTACTCAAATCCTATGAGATGCTCGAATCCTTAGTACTCAAATCCTATGAGATGCTCGAATCCTTGAGTACTCAACTCCTATTGAGATGCTCGAATCCTTGAGTACTCAAATCCTATAAGATGCTCGAATCCTTGAGTACTCAAATCCTATGAGATGCTCGAATCTTTGAGTACTCAAATCCCATGAAATTCCTGAATCCTTCAAGATTAGAAAAAAATCTCAAAAAAGGATCTCAGATACAAAATATGAAAACCTTGACTTGATATATGTTTTAATCGATTGGTAAAAGGAGTTTTATTGTATTTTTCTGATCATGAAAATAATAAATCGCAAATAAAACCAAAATTGTAGAGTTAATTTACTCAAAAAGTGTTCTCTATTTTCTTGATAACATGGTGGATACAACAAATAAAAAAACACCAATACTCAGTGTGCCTCAAACCTTAAAATATCAACTTTTCTTAACTCTTAATAAAATTGTACGATTCCAATGATTTAAGAATTTTTATTTATATTCAAGATTGGAAAGAAAAATTTATATTTTTATTTGGAAGATAAAAAATACGACCTTCAACTGCAGTGTGCATACTTTTGATCTGATTAATGGCGGCAAATCCCAGAGCCAGCTAAAGTCTGGGAAAAGCTAACGTTCATGGCCTCGTAACAGCCAGCTCTGTGATTGGTTGGATTGTCTAGTTCGCTGTGACATGATACAGAAATTTGTGCTTATTTAACATAATCAAGAAGAATCATCATCATCATCATCTGTTTCCAACCTGTGGCCGGGTAAGTTTAGTTAAGTGCCTCCATCTTCCTCTATCCTTCCTCCTTTAATTATAGTCACCGTGCTAAATAAATAAAAAAGTATTAAAAAAACCTCTGCTCAGTAATTATAATCCAAATATCAGAAACCTCTTTGTAACAGACATTTTCTTGATCCTGGAAGGTTCCCACTATTAAAAGATTTCACTAAATATGTTTAATGTGGTTTCTTCCGAGTTTTTGAGTAGCTGTTAATTGAGCTGACAAGATATGACAAACAATGTTGGCAACAAAATTGACGATGTACGGTAGTCGTTTTTACTATCAGAGATATCTAACATGCACTTTGTGAACCAAATGATTATATCAGCACACGACTTATAAAACTAATTTAAACCTAGAAGACAAAACATCCAGTCCCCCGGCTGTTAATTCATCACTGTGAAAGGGGAAACTCAATTTAACAAATAATACATTTTTTTGGTCCCGCTATGAATTGAACACGAGACCCTTAATTTAGTAGACAGGCATACTACCGACTGAGCTAAGGTTTCGAACCATCCCATATGGAATCAATACCTCTTTTTTTTTTGTCAATGCATATCACTAACAGTTTGGGTCATACGTATATGTACTAATTACGCTAGTGTGCTAGGGAGGAGGAAGGTTAAATTTAGAAAAAGTATTCCCACGTTTGTGTTGAGAAAGAATAGAAAACACTGTTGATAAATAATAAAAAAATCTTTACATCCGAATGAAGTTCAACCTCCTACCTATGAGTCGCCGGCAAGTCTAGTTCTAGGGCAATATGGATGCCGACCCCCAGATGTGGGTGAATCAATACTTGACGACAAATAACGAAAGGACCTGGATACGGGATGAAAAGCCAAAAGATCCTGATTTCATTCTTATGATCAAGAGGTAATTTAACACTTTAAATACGTCCTTACCTGGAAAGTGGGTTTGCTCAAGGTTGGCAGCGCTCCCATGAAAGGTACGGTGGACAATCTTGTGGGCCCAGTCGCCGACGCGTTGGCCCCGATACTCGCGTTCAACAAGAAGCTGAGGACAGCTTCCCGGTTGCGAAGCACCGGCTGCTAGAACAGTCGTGGTCGAACCCCGCCTTTCACACATGCTCTAAATCTTTTAAAAGCATGCATGTCAAACTCGCATGGGGCCCAGCACAATATATTGTCCAGCCTGAGACCTTATGATGAACCAACATACCGTATACAACCAAATATCTTCCTTTTTTTTTCAAGTTGTCGCCTCAAAATTGTGAGTCGTTTCATAATAAAGTATTTGGACAATTTTCCGCCAAGGTGAACGTACGTTTGTTGAGAGTAGTACACAACAGCCAATATGTTTATATCGGAGCGTAGTTTGTCGACTAGCTGTTCAAGGTCAAGCTTCATCTCCTGCTTTCAGACAGGATTATAATAAAAGTGGCATTTCATTGTTTTAATGAATATATTAATCCCTATAATGTGTTAATATGATGAGCCAACAGCAACTTCACTCCTAAACGAATAAAGTTAATGTGGATCATCGGGTATAATATTTGCTTTTTCCTACAAACAGATAACTTTTTGCGAGGTTCTCTCGTATTTCAAGTAGTATGGGTTTAGGGGCTAAGAAGGTTATATTTATAGGAAGTGTACCAGCATTTGTGTGGGGGTGGGTGTAAAAACTATTTGGTGAAAACCACCCTCAATACACCCGACCAAGATTTGAACCTTGATCGCCGGTAGTCACCGTTAGTCTAGTTTACTGTGAAAGTAACACCTTAGACTAAGGGGCCACCGAAGCAGGTCCCAGGTCGTATTATATTCAGGTAAATATGATACAATAATGCCCAATTATTATTTAACAAACTTGTAGAAATACATCGTTTGATAACGTGTTCATACCATATCACATTTAATATCATTAGATAATCCTCTGTGATATAATGGTCAGAGTTCTTGGCTACAGATCCATAAGTCCCGGGCTCGATTCTCGGCGTATTCAAAATCTTTCAGTGAGGCAGTGAGTCTGGAACAGAATCAAACTCAGCCTCGTCAGGACAAATGACACGAATAAAGGGAATTCCCCGTGATGGGTGGCCGTCTGATACGAGTTACAACTGGTTGCCTTTCCAAAATGGTAGACAAGTAGCACCGTTCCTCGCTCCCAGGTGTACGTGCGGGACATAGACCTTCTCGTGCAACAAATCTGATAATTACCCCCAGCTGCAGCCTATGGAATAGCTCGTCGAGGCGGCCGGTGTGCTGAGGAGAGTGGAGTTGCGCCACTCTGGTGCGGATACGCTCTCTGGTGCTAAACTCATCGCGGTGAGACTCGCGACACTGCAGGGTCGATAAAAGCTTACTCACCAAAGTAAACAAGTGCTCAGAGTCTCCTGGAAAACACACACACGCGGTCGGTTAGATCCAGGGGTGTGGCGTGCGAGTCATGTTCACGGAGTCGGCAGATAATGTGCCAATTCCGAATCCGGCTTCAAAACGAAAATTTATGGCTTGATATTATAACAATATTTGGTAAATACATCATTTTAATTCTATACCTTTTATTTATTGGACATCGAATGTTAGAGGGAATAAAAAAAAATGGAGGCTAAGGGAATTAAATTTGTGAGGAATGTGTTAGCTGTCACAAGGATAAACACGATTACATGAGAGGGTAGAGGAAACAAGACTGAGATGGTATGGTTATGAGGATGGAAAAGTAGATTATTCCAAAAATAATAATGGAGATGATGTAGGAAAAATACCATAAGGGAGGTCAAGAAAGAGATGGAAGGAGAGAGGAAGATGGAGGCATTTTACTAAACTGACCTGGCCATAGACTGGGAACTGTTGATGATGATGATGATATAGTTTTAATTTGGCTTGACAAATTTGTTTAAATAAAAATTCCCTGATGACAAAGAAGCGTCCCATAAAGTAATGTGTATCGGAGCACACTAATTAATATACTTCGGCCCTTTAAGATGGAGTCAGAGTCGAAGGCTTGGCGTACTGACAACACGACCTAGGTCAAAATTATCGCCATGATTTCGGGCGTATAGTCGACAACGAGAACCATACTTTTTTAGAACCGTGTATTACTACCCATAGACAAATGTGTCAAGTAAGAGTAACATTGAATCTAAAGGGAGTGCACCCATTTTTTGCATGGAGGTAGAATGTATAATAATAATAATAATAATTAGCTGAATAATTAGGGTGAACTGAGGGTGGTTTTTCCTAAATGGTTTTCCACTCTCCTTCCACGCAAATGCGGGTTCACTTCCTCTAATTCGACCTTCCCAAATTCCTAATCCATTAGCGTAATTAGTACTTAAAGCGTATAACCCGAACGGGTAGTAAGACACGGTGCTAAATAATAATAAAAAATATCTTAAATAAAAAATGTATTTTGTGACAAAACAACGGGATGCTGATATCAGTGCAGGATATATTTAGTACGCTAGCTTATATATGATTACAAATACATGCATTAATCGAAAAATAAAAATTATTTTATGAGGTAGACTATTTGGAAACGAAAAAAAAAAAAAATGTTGATCAAATGGGTAGGTTATCTTGTTTGTGGCAATCAAAATTTACAAAAAAAAAACTGTGTTAATTACCCTTAATGTACCTTTGAGTAGCCACAAAAAAAGATTTAAAGAAACCACAAACATATTATTTTTCAAACGATCCGAGTTAAACATTTGTTGCTACTTAAAAAAATAACTTAAAATTTTTGCAGTTATGTAGTTCAGAGCCTATTATAAAATATAGGCTCCTAATTATAAGATCCATGGTAATTATTAGCGATTATTATGGCACAAAAAAAAATTGTAAAAGGATTTACATTGTTAAACTTAATACATTGGTATATGTATGTGTAACCAAAATTGAATATGTTATATTGTTATTCTTGAAAAGGAAAATATAGACGTGGACAGCAAAATTATTTTATTTGGGTTACACAGTAAGCCTACTGGCGCATACATTATAATATAGAGGTACAACAAAGTGGCGAGTTGCCAGAGTAAGCAGAGTTTGTTTTAACTGAAACGGAGATAAAGCCAATACAGTCTGGTTCCCATTTGACCAATCGCACATATATTCTGCTGTACACAGCTGTAACGAGAATTATTTTCATTGATATCCAGCCAATGACTGTACGGCCGAGGGATTAAAATCATTTGTAGGCAAAGTTAAAACAATCTCTTCTTACAGTCGCACTAAATTCATCTTAGTACTAAGATATTGGCTTAATTACCTCAACCCTGCCCATTAATCCGAAAACAATAGCTCACTCACCTCGATTTTCTCCAGCACAATGGAAACATAATTTTTGGAGTAGTTCTGTTATTGATCTGGACTTATCGCTGTACGTGTTTGACATTTTAGAAATAAAATAATTTCAATGTTTGAGTCCATAGAAACATAATTAAATAATATCCCGCGTACCCACCTTAAATGTCACTGACGCTATATTCAGAACTAACATACTGCATGGTTGCCAGATCTCTAGACTCGAGAAATAATAGACGGACCCTGAATTAGATTGCATTTTGACAGGCAAGAATAACAAGATATTTTTGTTTTTAGAATTACGATATATTATGCTAAAGAAAAAACCGACACTCGATTCACAAGATATCGCGATATTAATCAAAAGAAAATAAAGATGTGTAAAAATTAATTATGGTTGGATTTAAAGAAAATATTTTTTGACATTTTAAGAAAATGTCTAAACCATTAGTTTGAAACGTTGGGCTATGTCTATACCGCTGAAAGAACACGAACACATATTGTCCAAATTATCAAAATGGGACGTTCATTATTGTCTGCTATGAACAGACAGGGACAAAACCATTTTATGATAATTATGCATTTATCATATTAAACAATTATAATCTGCGCCAATATATTTTATAAATTCACATTAGCGTAAAATATGTCCAAATATCTCATATACATTTTGTGTCGGACTAAAGCAGAGAAAGAAATATCAAATATCTGAAAGTTAATTTTTCATGCATTGGAATGTGGCCGATATCGAAAATTTAAGCTACAGAAAATGTGTTCATTCTGTGCCACAAATTATAATTATTTTGTTCCATGCAGCTATATAACTTACAATTTTTGGACAGATTGATCGAAAAAACAAGGACATACAACATACAGTCCTTGGTTATTAATTCATCAATGTTAAAGAAGAAACATTTCACCAATAATTTTTTTCAGCCATGCTAAGAATAAAATCCGGGGCCCTCAACTTAGTTGGACAACACGCTACTCACAAAGCTAAGGCATTTGTCAACATAATTAATCTCATAGTTATAGAGAGCCAATCGTGACAGGGGATTTAATCGTTAGAAAACCCTCCCCCAGCCTCCGATTAAATGTCAAGTGACTTAATGATATTAGGAATCTTATTCATTAGCCCACTTAATTTTTTTTAATAAGTACACCGTCTATCCTAAATCATTACACTCTAACCCTATCTTAAGCTAGTTCCATCCAGTCCACCTCATTACATCCCATCTCTTTCAGGTCCATTTAATGCTACCCCGTGTCGTGTCTATTTAAGAAAAGAACAAATGTATCCGCAGCAGCAATCAAACTGTGTGATGTTTAGCAGTCGCAGTTTAACCAGAGATTATCTTTCTCCCGTCAATACCTTGTTCATCCTTCACCAAAATGTATGTGTCGGTCAGACAAGGTCGAAAACAAGAGTCTCGAATCTTCAACCAA
Organism: Timema poppense; assembly: GCA_902141375.1. Taxonomy (NCBI): domain Eukaryota; kingdom Metazoa; phylum Arthropoda; class Insecta; order Phasmatodea; family Timematidae; genus Timema; species Timema poppense. Next base: position 32,193 of record CABFOV010002104.1, on the reverse strand, counting down.
TCGGCAACCAAACTGTTGAGGCGAAAGTGGCCGGAACTTCGGCTGGGATTTGAAAAAAACTATCATCCACACCATCACATTCCGTCTCGTCGGCCTCAACTGCTATCAGCCTGGACACACCGTCAAAGACCCGGGCTCACTCAGAGCAGTCTCTATAGCCGGTGATTCGGAACCATGGGGCAAAACAAACCTTAAAACCTATAACGTCGGCATCAGTAAGAATCAGCCTTACACCACCAGAGAGACACAACCCTTAGATATACCGTCAACTTCTGCGGCCTTTATTATCCTCTAACGCTAGTCTGACATTATGGAGTGGACCTAACAACACGTAGTTTGATTAATTTTAGTTTATTCAAGGTATTTAATGCGCACTTTCTGAATTGAATGGTTATATTATCAGCACCGCGTCTTAGTACCCGTTCGGGTTATACGCACTTACGATAATGTGTAATGGATCACCAGGCTTCACTACCGATTTAACCGGACCCGTGGTGTAGCGGTCAGTGAACCTGGCTACAAGCCTAGGGGTCCCGGGTTCTATTCCCGGCTGGAACCTTGGGTAGTTTTCCCTTAAGGGGAATGATCCCGATGTTCACCAGAGTTTGGTAGATTCTACTTAAATTAGGTAGACTCTCTAATAACTACCATCTCATCATCTAATTGTGGGTGAGATGTGTAAACAACCTCCCTAGGTGTATCCTGGACAACAGGAAGGGGGAAGTAACGGAATAAAATAAACTAATGGATTAGGGACGAGGAAGGTTAAATTTAGAGGAAGTGCATGGACTGAGGGTGGAAAATAATCCCAAATTGGGATTTGAACCTTGATCCGTAAACGGCCGTCCAGTTTTTGTGAGACATTTAAGTGACATCCAAAGGGGGTTCTTTGGTTAATTATTGTTCTCTTGATTTGTGGGTTTTTTAGAGTTACGTAGGTGGTAGTGTGATCTGCATAAAATGAGAAAATGGTCAAATAGGGATTCAAATCAAAATATCTCTATAATTATCCAATATGTGTAGTAGTATTCAAAAACTAAAAATACAAGTTCATTACACATGTTTTTTTATCAACACTTTAAAAACAAGATTTTTACATCACAGAAAATTCTTCTGGATGTCTGGTTAAAGCAAAACAACTCCATGGCATCGAGCAATACCGACATTTGGTAACTTTATTAAAGACTGAGATGGTATGGACATGTAATGAGAATAGAAAAATAGAGGATGGCAAATAAAATAATGGAAATGAAGAATGTAGGAAAAAAGACCGCAAGGGAAGCCAAGAAAGAGGAGAAGAATTATTAAAGGAGGATGAATGGTAAAAGATAGAGGCATTTTATTAAACTGACCCGGCCACAGGCTGGAAACAGTTGATGATAATGATGATGATGAATTAAAATGTAATAATGATATGAACAATGATTACTTTTAATGAAACATACATTTCCAAATAACAAAACTTAACCAAAGGTAATTTTGAGTTTGTTACAGTGAGATTTCTTTGCATTTTAAAACTCAGTTTACAAACACTTTACACATTTTCAAATAACCTTGGAGCAAAGACAAGGTGTACACCGGACCATCAGCCACTAGGTTAAAGTGGCTACGCTCCGTGGGGGAGCTCGAGTATCATTAGGTGCCATCAGGGGGAGCATTTAATAAAAAAAAAGAGCTAATTTTAAACACGGTTTCTCTAGATACAGGACGTAAATATCCATCTCGAGTCAATCAGCCGGCTTCCACAAAGCTAGGATCAGGTAGCTTACCAACCCCCCCTCGTGTTGATGGATTCAACCTGGCCCAAGAAGCGCAGCGAGGCTCTCGTAAGGCTGGGGACCTGGTGTATCCTTGTCTTTGCCCTGGGACTCGTAGTTTTACACTTGAGAAACCATTTCAACGCCAGTGTGCCATCTTCAATAATTATTCATATCAGTCTGTTTAAGGAATTTCCAAAGTCCAGTTTCTTTTGTTAGAAACTGAATCAAATACCGGTATATGAAATATTCCTGAAGCCGATTCAAAGTTAGATTACTTTTGGAAAAATTGTTTTAAATTAAAAAAAGATTTTAAAAATAAATTTTTAAAAAAATGATCAAATTACATTATACATTACAATATAAAATTCAAATACAATTTTTTTCTTTCATTTGAACATTAATTTGTAAAGTGCATAACAGTTCAAAATTACAAAAATTGCCCATTATTGGCGAAGTCTCGTAATTGTCGCAGCCAGATTTTCTTTGAAACGAGAGAGAAGCTAATATTTGTTGTGATGCCAAGTCAAAGTTTCAAAACTTCGCACACTCCTATAATGATTTAACAACTACTTCAACAGGTGCATAATAGAAAATATGTATTTGTGTTTATTTAATAACATTGATTGACCAGCAGCTTAAGTATATGTCAACTTTAAACTTAAGATCAACTCTGTTAGTTTTAGATTAATATCAGTCATTAGGATCCTCTAGTTTGTACTCGCCAGTTGAGGGAGGGTCAATCATAATATACTTTTAAGAGCCTTTCCCATCCTTCCTCCATACAGGTCGAACCAGGCTTTGTATCGTGGTGTGGTTTTCTGTAAACTTGAGTTACGGCCAGTGAAAACTTTTTACAATATTAAAAAAAAAATACAAGACTTTTTAATATGCTAATTATAAAGTAAAATAAACTTATCCTAATTCCCATGTCGGTGAATAATGCAAAAAATCACACTTCGATACTTTTTCTGGTTCGATTATCGTGATTATCTTAACACTGCCTTGCACTGTTAATACCCCGTACACTACTATCTCTACAACAATAACATCCTAAAAGTAACTACAAAATAGGTTAATTAAACTTAAAACAAAATAGCCTACAAAACATACATCTGTTATATTAAAACAGGACTCGACATTTTGCGACAAAATAAAGTTTTCACAGGAACATTAAATAAACACTTAAAGCAACCGAATAAAGAGTAGATTTAGCAATAAGTCAGTAAATAACGAAAAGATAGCATCTTATAGTGTGGGGATTCCCCGTTTTAACGGACACTTAAAGAGCAGTAGTTATCGGGTGGGTGTTCTGCGAAATGGCACTAGGTGTGCCGTGAAATAATAACAAGCAAACTGAGCTCGTCATTCAATTAATGTTCGAAGAAAGGACAGACACAAGCACTTCCTGTTCAACTGAAACAAGTCGCCGAGAAGGCGTAGGTCAGAGTCTTCTGTAGTGTTGCCAACTGTGCCAGTGTGCCACGAGAAAAAACCAAAATTGAGAGCCACCGCTAAAGAGAGTAGTATTGAGGGAAGGAACACAAAGTGTTCATCAAATCGTCAAACAATCATGTTTAGAACATGGTTCGAGCCACTCAATATCTAAAGGCAGTTTTGGTAGATGTCATGTTCCCAATAAACTAGACTGCCAATACCAGGAAGATCCAGGTTCAAATACCGGTCGAGTGTACTCGAGTTATTTGTATATTTGTGTATAGCCTGAAAAGCTAATAAGACACGGAATTAAAAAAAAAAAAACTATTTGGGAGATGAACAAAAGGGGGTCAGGATGAAGGTATAAGATGTGTGTTGGATAACAACTAGTAATAAACGCAGTAAGGAAAAAACCCAACCATTTCTGAACTTTGCCATTTTGTTTGTATATTAGAACTTTCACTGGCTGCTGGGATTCGCGTTAGAATAGTTATCGAAACTTGTGATGTTAAGGTCGATTCTTTCGATACTAGTAATGATCTGGAACATGAAATATTGAGTCGGAAGCAGTTTTGGGCTAAGTCGGTAAAAATGTACCGGCTCGGACTTCAAAATAAAAACATAAAATATTATAACAGTATAGCTTTTTAATTTTTTTAAGACTAATGTTTGTTATTATTTTGATTGACAAACTTTTTAGGATATAAACTCCCAATGCCAGAGTAATATCCCATGAAGTTGTCCGTATTGGAGCATTTTACTGTGGTAATTTTGTTATTACTAAATTAATATACTTTTAAGCGTTTTCTGAAGGAGTCGAAGATGGACAGTAGAAATATAGACGTCAAAAACATCGTCAGAGGCTTGATGTAGCGACTCCACAGATATGGTAAGATTCAAAGGTATCAAGTTTATTTAAAGGATGTTTGTTACTCCTAATTGGTATATTTTTACAAAATATTTAACCAACAAAAGTATAAGGCCTCATGAATTTTGTTTACGAATTTCCATAAGCTGGTTTTTTTTCCTAACAAGTCGCGTCTTGATACTCATTGGCACTATTTGCATTACAATTTATTTACATTATGAATGAGTACAAGTCTTTTATTTAAATTCTAACTCATAGCGGAAACAAGAGGAATTTTTTTTTAAATAATTCCACTTTAGATTAATATTTATAATTTTAGTCTAAACTTATCTTACCCATTCATTCCAAAAAGTTTAAAAAATAATAATTTGATAAGTTTTATTAAAGCTAAATATAGTAGATGTCAAAAATATTTTTGAATAGGGTCAGGAAAAGACAAAAACCCTTGATTCGGTTGCAGTTAGAGGCTTGACTGGTAAATTTAAATTCGTATGTATATAAAATGTTTACATTAATTTAATTTTAAATTGTAAGTTTTCCAAATAAAAACTAAATTACATTTTGTCTAGCTTGTGTAGAGAAAGGTTTTTGATGCAATGTAAATCTTTTTCAAAAAACCTAAGCCTAATGCAACTATTATATTTGTGTATTTTTAAACACACATTTTTGGTATGGATATAAAACAATTCTAAAGACGGATTTTAAGATTGAAATAACAGATTTTTAATTTAAAAAATTGTGGCGCGAATCTAAATAACTATTTACACAGTAAAATGTAAAGATTCCCAAACTAATTTGATTAGATAAAAGTAAGCCACAGTTTTGTACATAGGAATAACAAAAACATATCCCAACTGAGTCGGTTTTATGTTTTAGTTACTAAAAGCACTGTTGGACTCCAAAAATATTAGTTTATTCAACTGTTAGTATCTATGATGAAAAACGAAAATGGATAATATTCCAAATTATAAAATATATACAATAGACGCGTCTTTAAGCAAATAAATGTAGTGAAAGTGTGTTTCGTGCATAATTTGATAATTAAAAGCCACTTAAAATAATTATTTTGCGCTAAAAATATGTTTACTTGCCTTAAATCAATTTAAGAATAAATATTTCCCTGAATTATATATTGTGTGGTTATATTATTTGATGGTACTAAGTTGTGTTGTAAGGAAATTATAAAACAAAAGCAACTTAAGTTTTGAATTGGGTTAGCCATCTACTCAACGGAAGATAAGGTTAATTTAAATTTAATAAATTAATAATATTTTTAATGGAAATTAAATTCAAATGTCACATTGATAAACCATCGTTAGTTGTATTATTATTATTATTATGGCATTCCCCACATTCACAAGATGTCTTGTCAGAGGTGAAGGAAGGGTTTGGTAATCAGATAAATCTATGCCGGCACCGAGGGATCCCATAGAGCCCTAACAGTTATTTGTTACAAGTCTGTGCATAAAATTTAACATTAAAATGTAACCATGATGTTAGAAGTATAAAATAAATGTATACTTATCAGTTGTAATATATAAACTGTTATTGAAGAGTAACATAGACACAAGTGCTTTTATTTAACCCTGTGCAAATTCAAAATTAATTGAAAATAGAAAACCTCTTATCTCTAGAACAATATCGAAATATGAGCTGACTGACAAACCAATCATAATTAAGCACTGCAGATCCACACAAAAAAAATCTTTGTACATTTCCTACCATTTTGATTTTTCCAAAAGACCTCTCTGATAAAGTGTTTTCTTCCAATTAGATATTCTCAATAACATGAGAGTAGACATCTTGAATTAACAGTAAATAAACATTTTTTTAGAGCAATGCCCTTAAGGAAAAAAAAGTTTACTAATTGCAATGCATTATTTTAACAACACCTTTTTCTTAACAACCTCATACAGAAAACAAGAAAGTAACTGGTTGGGGAAAAAAAACACTTTCACTTTATTCGAATGGCATCACGTTTTAAGCTCTTCAATCTTCACCGTTTTATGTGGGTTGAGAGTTGTAAAAAACACATTATTTAATTTAGGATAATGTATTCTACCTTAACTTTACACACAAGTTTCTTAAATTGATGTTATAATATGTATAACCAAATAAATGTTATAAAACTGTAGGAAAAATGAAGCATAAATAAAAATAAAGGCACCAACGTATATTTACAAACATTTATTTTTACTTGCTAAAAAGTGATATCATAACTGAAAAAACAGTCGACCTTCGAGTCCAACCAAGAGCCTCAGTCTACTCTCTTAACCTGATGCAGCTGCCTGTGACAGTGAAAGCTTGTCCTTAAAAACGTGTTTGTGTGTTTTTTTTAGTGTTATATCTAAACAATTTCTACTCCAGTATCACCGAGGTAAGTGTGCTGGCTATCCCTCCTAATTTAAACCATGATTTGACAATTACCAAGCTTCACCAATAAAAACATTTTAAAGTTAAAATAAATAATAATGCTCAATCTTGGTCATTTTGTTTTGTGCATTACAAATTAATATTCCCATCTTAAAAATTTAAAATAACTAATAGGATGTCAAACTAGATTCTTTGGTACATCCTTATCTTGATCCTTAATGGTATTGATAGAATCGAGAATCAATCTTATTATTACAATTATCGATACTTTTATTCTTAACTCTCAATAAAAGTCCAATGAAAGTATTGGCAACAAAGCAAATCGGCAAAATTCAGAATGAGAAGTAGTTGGTTCGCCCGTATTAGTTTATTTACTGTAGATTTTGGATTACTTAACAAACCAATTTAGTGATTTTTGTTAAAACTTGTGTTTATGAAAAGTGTTTATTATACCTTGTTTTAATTATTATTTTTTATAATTGTGACTCGGGCTTTATTAATCATAACGAGAAATACATGCCTACTATTGCTATTCCAAACTATTTTATTAATTATATATCATATGCTTTAATACTGGCTAAAACAGATCTTTTTCATCCCCCCC
>CABFOV010002104.1:0-23795 GCA_902141375.1 Timema poppense | reverse complement strand
TTACAATGAAAAGAAGAACACAGTTCACACTTTACACTGCTGCCAATGGACAAAGAGGTAATGGATGTCTCTTAAAGAAAATTGATCGTCACCGCCCAATCCCCCGACCTAGGTTTCATTCTATCGGAACTAATCAGGGAGGAGTGTGAAACGCGGAACGCAACTTCCTAAAAGAGAAAACCAAAAAAACAAAAGGGGAGAAAAAGGAAAAGAATGATAGGACACATAGATAGGAACATGTAAAAGATATAACATAAAGGACAAACACGGGAAAAGGACAGAATGAAACCTGGGTCAGGGGATTGATTGGGCGGTGACGATCAATTTTCTTTAAGAGGCAACCATTACCTCTTTGTCCATTGGCAGCAGTGTAAAGTGTGAACTGTGTTCTTCTTTTCATTGTAAAGGCCATATTGTGTTCGTCTCTTCTATATGTTTCTATCCACCTTTTCTATACCTTCTTCCAAATATAATATAAAGAGAAAAGAGGTTTTCCTTATTGAGTTATAATTTATAATATTGAAATTCTCCGATATTTCCAGGTTTTCCCGACAAAAATACAATAGTTCCAACAATGCAATATAATGTGGCAGGAATGAGAAGGTAGCTTAGAATAGATGCACACACATTGATATGAAGGGAATGGGTAAACCCCCCAAGTGCACCTAACTGGGAGTCAAACCTCAACCTTTCTGTCATTACGTGCAATGCCCCAACCCCATAATTAATGATAACCACATTTACTAAGGATAAAACCACTTTAGGGCTTGGGCCCATCATGAACAAATAAATTTATTTTTTATTTGTTTAGTTGAAGCTTATTTTTGGAATACAGATGCACTGCTTTTCACACATTTACATAAAACATTTTGTTTCTAGTTGTAAATAGTGAGTGGTTATGAGGCAACGCTTTGGACTTCAAAACAAATACTGTACGCATGCCCTTTTAGAATTGAGAAACACTAAGAGAAATCCGACAGCGACCTGACTCCAGACCATTAAGTTTCCATTTTATTGAATGTAGATAGTGCACTGTGGGTTATTAAAACTAAACATTTCCCCCTCACCTCTCCTTTGTCGATTACCAGCCTGACCTCTAGGTCTGAAAGCAAGGTCGTTCAGTACGGACACAGTCATGTTGTCCACGTCCGCCGGGCTGAACCTTGCTGCTCTGTAATCAATACCACACATTACAAGGAATGAGAAGAATTCTACAGGTGTGTAAGAGAGCTGCTATGGAGAGTTGTTCTACTAGGTGTGTAAGAGAGCTGCTATGGAGAGTTGTTCTATAGGTGTGTAAGAGAGCTGCTATGGAGAGTTGTCCTATAGGTGTGTAAGAGAGCTGCTATGGAGAGTTGTTCTATAGGTGTGTAAGACACCTACTATGGAGAATAGAAGTGCCCTTGAAGTGAAAGGAAGTGTTGTACAGGACGTACTTTGTACCCTCTGTCACACATGCAGCAGAAACATGGACAGTGGATGTAATAGAGACTAGGAAAGTGGAGGACATGAGATGGTAGAGGAAGTAAGATGAGGTGGTATGGACATGTAATGAGGATGTTGGAGTACATGAAATAGTAGAGGAAGTAAGATGAGGTGGTATGGACATGTAATGAGGATGGAGAAGAGGAAGATAACAAAGAAGAATGATGGAGATATATTTAGCATTGCATCTTACTAAGTTTGTCTGAGTTATATGCTTATCTACTAATTATGATAATGGTTTTAGGGATGAGGCTGGCCGTTTATAGGAAGTGCACCCATATTTGTGAATAGGGAGAGTGGAAAACCATTTTGGAAAAACCATCCTCGGTACTATCAACCGAGATTCAAACCTCGATATCCTTATCAGTCTAGTCTACTGCGAGAATGATGCCTTAGACCATGCGGCCATTAAAGCGGGTCAGTGAAGTAGATGAAGTAGATGGGGGGGAGGGGGGGAATAAAAGGGTTAAAACTGCGAACTGTTGATCAAGATTATGACCAAAGCTTGAGTTTGGAAATAATAGTCTTGTTCATAATTAATTTTGGTTTGTAATTTGTAGCCAAAATTATAAATTTCGTTTTTATTAGTATTTAAGTGGGGTTCGAGTCTTTTTAATTCATGATAATGGTGAATGTCTTCTGATTGGTGGTGCGTGTATGAGTGTCTTTACCTTTGTGCCCGTATCTTCTTCTGCTGCAAGGCCCCGAACTGCTCGAGCCTGTTATGCCGAGCGGTCGTGTTGAAGGAATATTGCGATCTGTACCCGCCTTGTTGCATATTGAAGTTACCACGCCGGTATCCTCTGGCACCTTGACCCTTCACACAACATTTACATGTCAAGGTGAGTCGTCATATGGGACATGTATGATCAACAGATATATATTATTTAGGGGTGTGAGTATTCAAAAATTCGAGTCGCGTATTAGTATCTGCTCTAACTTGACTCGAATATTTTTAGAAAAATAAAAATAAAATTAGTACTAGAAATTTTTGATTTGTTTTGAAAATTGTGAGTTTAGTTAGTTAGATATTATTTCATATCAAATGGAGCCCATCAATATTTCCTTTTGTAAAATTTAAAAAGAAATAGGTTGTTCATTTATTTAAAATTCTGAATTTGTGAGATGACTTTTTTTTCACAAAAAATTTTCACTCTAAAAAATTTATGTGTAAAAAAAAAACTTGATCGGATGTTGTCTCGTGAATTTGATCGAACCCTCCTGTTTCACCTAAAGCTAACTTACTGTCAATTAATCACATTTTGAGCTGTAGTATTCATTACAAATTAATATTTATGTGAAAAAAAATAAGTAAGTTGTGGTAGTAACTTATCATACTTAAACTAAATATTACAAACAATTATGTAATAAAACCATTTAAAGTCATTTTAGTGCATAAAGTTATGTATATAAACAAACTATTATATTTTTTCAATCATAAAACCATTAACAAAAATATTAACTTTGATTTGGCTTAGAGAATGTCATATATTTGATTAGCGTTTGTTTTGAAATGAAAACGTAGACTTCTCACACCCCTACGTACAGTAACATCAATTCATCCACAATATCGCACCGTAATGACCAAAGAGACTGAGAAAGATGGGGCGGACTCACCCTGTAGTTCTGTTGGTAGAACTGCCGGTTTCGGGACTGCCGCTCTCGCAGGAACTGAGCAGCGTTCCTCACCCTGTTCTGCATGTATTGCTGATTGAGGTTACGGCCGTACGCCACGCTCTTGTAACTAGAGGGGTACAACGCCCGCTGGTCAATCCCGTAGCGCTGCCGGAAACGATTACCCAGAGAGCTGTTAACGCCGAAACGCAGGTTCGGCATTTGTGATCGATACCTCAGGGTCTGGAACATCGCGGAAACCAAACATCAGCTTTCATTAGAGAAAAAAAAAAGTAATCAATTTATTCCCAGTTACCAAAGCGTATAAATTCAATTTATCCGAGGTATATATTCAGCCCTCAATAGGAAATTACAGTCCAACATGGTTGCAATGAGCAAAGAAATTATTAATTCACGGCTCTAATGAGCAATAAAAATAACCATGCAAAAATTCTCAACTGTCCCGAGTGGTTGGAAATAACCAATTCTTGGAATAGACCAAAACGAAAGGGAGTGAATTTGCATTTAGGACCACCTCCATCAGATTACACATTTTAATTTACTGATTTAATGATTATTATATATGTCATATTTTGAGTAAAACCACTTCCCGTATTTTTTCAGAGATGTCATGACACCTGTTTTTCCCGATTCCAATTCTTATGTTCAACCTCGATTCTGATTCTCGAACATTTCCTTATTCATTATTTCTCCAAGCATTATCTAACGTGCCTGATACCCTTCTCCCCTCTCAATGTGAAACGTTGACTCGAATATTACAACACACGATCGGTTGAAACTTTAATCTCACAATCTTAGAGATATATACTAAATGCACTACAATTCTTCAAAACTGAAAATAAAAATCAAGAATTCAAATAAACTCAAAATGAATACAATAAATTGTGGATTTTATAACAGAAAGAAGAACACATTTCACACGTCAAAAGAATTTCAAGTCGTCCGCCATAACTGATCCTACGCACGTTAGCTTGTCAGAAATTAGTGACGAAGTTTTGGCAACGATATATCGATAATCTAGTGATTTAAAATAGATTTAACAGTTTTTGCTTCATTTTTATTAGCCAAGTCTATTTTTGTTCTATTTTTACTAAACTTGTGTTAGTCAAAGAACTAAATAAATCATTGAAATTGAAAAGCGACAAATAATATAATTACAGGAGATCGGCCATTTTAATTTGATAGGAATATCATAACTTTCGATACACACATTGTGATATATCAATTAATGATAGATATATCAATATATTACGAAAAATTTCCATGCTAGTCTACATATTATATATCGATTGTTTGTTTAGAATCGATTCATATATTCTGACAGTCTCACTTAACTATTACTTTTTAAAAAAAACTGTCAAAGTTGTTAAGTTTTTACCTCTTGTTACTGTCATGTCAGGTCGTAATATATTCTATATTGCTTGTGTTTCATATAGATCACCTCAAAATATTAGGGTCGTATTATACTCGGGCCATTACAGTTTATTTACAATTTGCCTGCATTTAAGTGAAACGACAACTGAACTAATACGAGAGATAATCGATTATTACCTATTTTGAATGTTGTCGTTTTGATTAGTTGCCAATTTTATTGAAAACTAAGAATCGAAGTAGCGATAATTGTAATACTAAGAATGTACCCAATAAATTATCAGAGCATGGACAAGGGTAAAATATCAGTGTTGGCTTGTTCTTGGCTCCTAGCAAGCAAAGAAAGCGGCCTCCTCACCTGAAAGCCGCGAACTCGCTGTTGAATTCCAGGACTTTGCTGATTCCAACCACGAATCACCTGGTAGCCCCCACGACCTCCCGCTTGTCCTCTGCCTCGCTGCATTGGGAGAAAAGTTATTTTGTTTTGTGAGTGACTTAGTTAATCGTAAACAAACTATTTTCAAAATGAATTCAACTTGCCTTTTAATACAATTTTCCAGTGAATAGTGAAATGTCTGCCTCAATGCAGGTTATGTAATCTTCCCTAATTTATTATTTATTTGTAGGAATGCTTAAAAATATTCGCAATCCGAGAAGATCTGACTTTTTAAATATTTTACATTAAATTTTGCTTAGAGCTATAATATTACCTATTAGTGACTTAGTCCCAACATAATTAGGCAGGCTCCCTATGGGGTGAAATTAACAAGCAAACCCCAGGCTCTTAATTTAACACTTAGACCTAAATGAATGTTATAATTAATATAAAAACTTGTACGGAGAGTCGGTAACGAATGGGTTCTGAAGGAGTGCGGTTTGAAAGGGAATCCAATAGGTCAGTGTGAAAGAAGCGTCTCACGTTGGTTTGGGCCTGTTGAGAGGATGAGTGTGGATCGAGTGACCAAACAATTATATGAAGGTAGAGTGTGTGGATCAAAAGGAAGGGGTAGGTCATATAAGAAGTGGCTAAATGTTGTAGACGAATGTGGGAAAAAGAGAAACATTAAAGAGTTTTAATAATAAAAGAGCGTGTATGACTCGGTGTATGGATGTTGTTGAAGCGAAGGGATTATGCGAGGATAGAGGAGTGTGGAGGAAGTTAGCGAGGATGGATTAAGTACGGAGTTGTTTTTTTGAGCTATATGAGCAGTTTCTTACCTACCCCATAATGGAACGGCATGATTAGGTGTATATCTATGTTAACGTTTTGTTACTATTTATTCTATTGAAGACTTTATTGGTTATAGCTCACCTGCCCATTTCGCCCTCTACGACTTCGACGGCTGGCCGTGCTTTTTACAGAATAAACACTGCCCGGACCTTTCCTTTTGGGAGATTTATTCTGCTTTATGATGTCATCTAGAAAATATATTCCACTACGATTAAATTTAAGTTTATAGAGATTTATTTTTTTATTTTTAACATGTTTAACTCAGGTGAAAAAAAAGTCAAATTATATTCTGAACAGTCTTAAGGATCCTTGAGTCAGAGATGTGTTGAGTTCACACTTCCCAAGAACTTCCTAGATTTAAGAATGCGTCAGACAATTTGAACGCGAACAAACCTAGCTACACTCCTGGGACCACATTGATCTAAGAAACTAGGTTATGTCAAAGACCACTATCAGACACAGGCCCAATGAAAATTAATACCCTAGGGCATTTAATAAGTGGCACTATTATAGTGTAGAGTCGAGTGTTTTCCCATTGTTTTACAAGAACTAAACAATGCCAATAAACAATTTGCTACTTTTGCTGGTAAGTGTTGATTAATGAACTTTTCAAAAATAACCAATGTCTTACTAGCCTATTATAAAACAAGTCTGCTTTAGCCCATCATATAATTTAAAGTGGCGGGCAACATTTAAGTTCTGAGATCTGGCAGACAAAAATAAAATAAAATGACAGTCACACACTGCAACAAGGACGTGTCAATGGCGTATTGCTTCTGTTCACGGGCTGTATCCGAATAGTCAAGTACACTTGACTTGATGTAGTCTTGATAATTTTACACTTCTCTCATAGTGAAGACTGTATAAAACTATTCGAACGGCAACACACTTGGGCCCGCAGTGCTGTTTCCTACTGAATAACTTAAAAACTATATAAAAGCCATCTATTAGCTCTAATGAAAAGAAATATTTGTGTAAGTCGGTGCTCTACCAGACAAAACGATAATACTAAAACAATTGCCAGTCAAACACCGCACCAACGCCGCGAGAAAACTGCATGGCTTGTAGCTTTCCGTAACCATGGTTACCAAGACTGCGAGAAGATTGCATCGGTCTAGTCTGCGACTATTCGGACAGATCTACACTTGGTCACGGGAATGCTAATGCAGCTATCAACGCCACGAGCCAATGTGACGGCGCATAAGTAGACTATTCGGATACAGCCTTGGACTCAAGGGTGTGTGTCCTCCTTGGCGACAATTTGGAAGGATCTAGATCTGGTCACACGATTACCGAAGCAAATGGCAAGTTTACATATCAAGAAGAGAGCGTATAAATTGTGAATTCGGATACAGCCTAAGTTAGTGCTCAATGTTCAACAGCTCATTAAAATTTTACACACAGTTTAAAGTAATGGATATGTTTTTACCCAAAAGAAAGGAACTTGAGGCTTATTAGCAATACACGAAATCTTGAAAAACTAAGTGATTACGAATTATTTTTTTATGTTTTTGGTCTTCTTACGAAAACGTGTCTAATCCTTATGCACCTGAACTCTACAACACGTAAATAAGTGAAACAATTGCTACCACACCTCAGAACTACTTTATCGTTTTGGTTATCTAATTAAATGCTCATTAATTGCTAGTTTTGTTGATTTTAAAGACCCTTTATTTAGATGGGTGCATCTTCCCAGGTCTAATTTGTATCAACTTATCAAATCCCACCAAATAAACATCTAAACACAGCAAAACAAAAGGAAATCTCTGCTCTTTTCACAATATATTTAAGTGAACATACCTAGCGACATAAACACTTTATCGTCTGTATTCATTGTTATAGCACTACTATTCAGCCCCGAAAAACCCCAAACGAAATATTATTAAAATTTAATACAAAATAGAAAATGTACTATCAGATTTCATAAAGAGAAGAAGATACACATTAATGACAAAGATAATAAACATAGCAGAGATGTTACATATCAAGTAAAGACTATTGATCTCTATAATATAACTGGATGGATATCCACAGCTAAAATTTTCGAGTAAACATATGCCGTCGTCATGAAAGAGAAAAAGAAAATTTCGGGTATTTCTTTCTCTCCTACACACGTATAAGGCAATGTGATATTTCGGCATCGTTTGATAATTTTTAGGAATATATGAGATATATAAATGTATAGTTAGTTAAATGAAATAAATGGGTTAATAAAAGGTTTGAAGAGCCTAACTAAGTTCAACACTCATGACGTTTTTTTTAAAATAAGTATATTTAGGCTAAATTTAGTCATTTAATGATTGTTTGAATGTAATACTTATATACAAATTTTTTCATTCTAACAATAGTAACCAGGTTTTTATCTACCTTATTTCACTATGGATATCGAACATTAAATGTAATATGTTTTCTAAAAGCAATATATAAGCTGATAGCCAACTTTAAATATAATGTTATATAGTAATACTTCCTAAGAGCCCTATAATATCATGACAGTTTAACTGCAAAACTACTACACAAAGTTTATTATTCAAACACACGTAATTAAGTTTTAAGCAACCTTATTTCATGATAGTTATCGAATATTAAATATAATATGACGTCTGAAAGCAATAGTCTATAAAAGCCAAGAGTCAACTTATAAATATGTTGTAATATAGTATTACTTCATACAACCCTATTCACTAAATGATAATTTGTATGTAAAATTACTACAAAAAGTTTGTTATTCAAACGAATGTAATTAAGTTTGAAGTTACATTTTTTCATTTTAGCTATTGAACTTTAAATACAATATTGTTTCTGAAACCCATTATATAAGCTAATAGCCATTTTTAAATCTAATGTAGTATTGGCAGAATGTAAATAACATGGGTGTTAGCTACATATTTTTATATATTAAAGATTTAATTTTTATTTTTACTATGTTACCTTTAAGATTGAATTATTTATCCTTTAATGTAAATGTGTCCTCAATCAAGTGGGGTATAATACTTCATAACTTTTTTTAAGATCTTTTATCCATTAGACACCCTTTTTTGCACAAGATCATTGAAAGAAACAGTTAAATCTGTCACATCCCTAGCGATTTGGTCCGTTGCAAGACGTGTGTTTATATCTATCCAGTATAGTATAGAGATCACCGATAAAGACCTTGCTAATCAAACCTACAACATACGAAATGATACATAACCATGTAACAGTACAAAAAAAAAATAGCATAAGATCATTTAATTAATAGAGTGACCATTTAGGCTGTTTTATTATTTTAGTATAATATGAAAATTCATACATAATTTTGTTAAAATAATAATAATTGTCCTGGTGTAATGGTGCACAATCTTACCTCCTAGTGGGAGTGACACGGGCAACGGTTTACTGGCTGTGGAGGCAGTCTCTATAATAGAGATACTGGTTTGTTGGAACAGTGCAAGCGTGCTCCGTGTAAAACTGAGCAACAATTGTGTTTGTGGTATACTGGCTAAAATGTGCCGACACAGATCGGTACAGCACCCTTACTGTAAGCAGCGAATACTGTCTAGGGGTGTGGTTACGATCAAAGCTAATAGCATGGTCTACTCTAAACTGATTACAAAAAGAAAATGTGTAATATTAGCTTCATATGTATGCATAAAAATGAAATTATTATAACCAAAGAGAAATCAATAAAATCAATAGAATATAATCCATTTAGCAAAAAATAAATATCAATATATAATATGTAGTTCAGATTATTGAAAATGAATAAATAAAACTCCCAAAGAAGTCTTCTTCTAATAATTAAAGTGATATAATGAGATATCAAATATTTAATCACGAGTTTTGAGAGAGATTGAGTTGATTTTTTTTTACACTGGTGAACGTTATGTTATGTATAAAAACAATATAATAAAGAAATATTATCATTATTTAAATTTAATTTAATACGTATACTACATCTAGTAGATTTTTATTTTAAAAGAGTTCATATTTTAGTAAAAGTTAGATAGGAATATTTATCATGCATAAATACCCACCAACTTTGGTAGCTAGCATAATATCAATTGGTACTAAATCTTCCTAAGAACTGACCACTTAATAATCAAGACAAAATCATTGGCACAGTCATGTCAAGTTGACTCCAAAATCTAGCATTTATGATTAGCATGGCGATAGTTCTTCGAAATGTCTCTTTGCTTTATGAGAAATTATGGTCACTCCTTTGGTGTAGGTATATAATATTATTATCTCTTTAAAAAATTTAGAGCTATTGTTACAAAAATCGCTACAAATAAAGCTGAAATATTTGTGTGTGTCAGAAAAGTTCAGAAAGCATGGTTAATCTGAACTTCTTAGGGTAGAAGAGCAAAAAGAAAAGAGATGAAGCTATGCATGACTTAATATACTATAAATATTAAGCCAAATTTGATATTGAGGTGAAAGTTGTCTTTGAAATGGGAATGCAATTTACTTAATGATTTTAAAAGACTAGCTAAATATGTGTTTTAGTTTAAGCGGAATTTGTGTAGTTTAATTTTTGATACTCTGTTAGCTTTTTAAACGTTTCTTTTTCTCAATTTAGGTATAAGATAATTATTTAATACTATTGTTTTAACAAGATATTACATAATAACATATTGTTTAAAGATGATTTTACAATCAGGTCATTTGTAATTTAATGTATTATATAACTTTTTTTTATTTGTATAATGGCTCAAAAATAATATCTACACTCCATTATTGAATCAATTATAACATATTGTACGTGGTATCACAATATTTATACATAAACTGACCTCAACGCATCTCAAAAGTTTGGTTGACGCATACATTGTTTATAAAATAGAAAATATTGCATAGTTTTTTCTCAATATGACGTCACAGCCTTGAAGAAGTGTTGGCATGTCCAAACAGAAGATGAAAAATGAATAATCTAAGCGTAATAACTCCATTTGAATTTGGCTTAGATACCTTTTGTTTTTGTTTTCTTTAATTTTGTTGATGTGTTAATCTTCTACGATTTTGTTAAAACTATAATACGTTCAATGTAATAGAGCACGAATTAAATAATTAACATTAATGATACTTACAATTATTTACATTTAAAATCTATTAAGTAAATGAATATGAAATAATTAAGAATTTGATATTGTTACAAAACAAGCAAGGCGGTTTTCAGCCTGGTGGTATTTATTTTAAACTTAAGAATAATAGTAATTTGGTTAAGAAAAAAAATCTAATAACATCATTTTTACCACCAAAGTAACTGTTTAAGTTCTGATCTTTGTTTAGATCTATATATATATATATATATATATATTTATTACCATAATAATGGATAAGTTGAAAGAAAAGCCGAACACTGAAACATCTGATAAATTAAAGCGGGAACAGGATCTGTTCAAAAAAGCATGCAGACTAATATTTGCTCACAAAAAGCTGCGGACAGAAACTCTGAAGGAGTACGATGAAATGCAAACTCAGATAGCGATGCAAAGAGAGAAGCAATGGAGGAAAAATGAACGGAAAAAACACCGGGAATTTAGAGAACAGATTATGAGAGCGAGAGAAATCAGAGCGATTGAAGAGCAGGCCAGTAAAGCTGAAGAAGAACTCAAAGAGAGGCAAAAGGGTGTTGTAAGGAGAGAGTTATTACAGCAGTGGATATCCCAAGGAGAAAAGACGTTCGAAGAAAGATTGTGTGAAATACATGTGAGTACTAACATGTTACTAAGTAAGGATAAATTTAAAAAAAAGTGTAAAAAAATATGTAAATAGTGAGAAAACTATGTATTATGGTATAGTAGATAAAGCTTTAAAAAGCATAAGGGGAAACTAAGAGACACTTTGGAACTGTGTTTAAATGAAAGAGACAGCTTGAATGGTGAATTAGCGTAAATTTAATGAGAAAATTCTGTTTCAAAGAAAGAAAAAGATTTAACAAAAGTAAAGGGAAAAGAATAGATTAGATTTAGTTTGAGACATAAATTTTTGAAAAAGTGTTTCTTTTCATATTGAAGACAAAGTCGGTATTATCTAGTAAAATAAACCTGTTGCTCTCAATAGCAAAATCAATATATTTATTGATGAATAAAAGGAACAAAAGCTTTCAACTCAAAAACCAATAAACAAATTCTGCCAAAGAAAAATTTTAAGTTCCAATTTATTTGTAATTATTATTGATTATATTATATATCTTAATACTAAAAATTAAACATATTTCTCAAAAACTATTTATTATGTTTAGTTTTGGGAAGAAATTGAAAGAGAACATAAGGAAGTGGTCAGACGCCACAATGAATATGAGCTAATGTACTACAAACTTTTCCAAGATGTCAACAGTATCGACACAACAAGTAGCAGCAGTGAAGAAACTACAGGGAAGCAGGTATTTATTGTTAAAATGTCGAAGATAATATAACTTACTATAAATGTGATGATATATTTCTACTTCGGTTGTACTTTCGTCTGTAATTTTACTTTACTAATAAATAACCTTTCATCTCATTTCTCAGCCAGCAACTCAGAACAGAGCCAAACAAACAGTTTTTTAGAGCAATTTTAATAATATTTGTGTGAGTTCAACCCGTAAAAATATCCTGTGGTACAAAAACGACACTTAGTTGTTTTCATTAGCAATTAAAAAACTAAAATATTTATCTGAAATTTGAAATTTTACTCCACAGTAGTAGCGTTCTAAGCAGAAGAAGATAGGATCTTAAAGGTTGTCCCTTTGTGTCTAGTTAAAATCTTGTTCCCACTCTACCGGTTTCTATTATCCATATGAAAAATACATTTTGATATCGGACAGGTTGACCAATTTTACTATCTGGACAATAGAATTATAATTTCACTTTACGTACAATCCCACAGCTATATTAGTTTTCTAAAAATATTATTGGAAAATTATATTGAATCCAAAGAGACAATTTAAAAGTATTATTATTTTTCCAAACAAAATAATATATTTTTTTCATATTTATGTGTTGGTTACACTGCTCCGGGACTTTGAACTTCATAGCAATATTCTGGAGAGTTTAAACATATTAAAAAAAGTTAACATTCCTGCCCATACCTCATACAATAAATCTAAACCTGTGAAGCAAAGCTCACTATTTTATTAAATGTAGTCGTAAATATTAATAAAAACTAAATACTTGAGAATTGATTCAAAACTCAGAAGAGAAAGAGTATTGTGAAATTTTGGGAAGTGTCCTGTTTTCAAATTTCTGAAGATAATATTAGATCTACTTACAAAATCAATGAGAGGATGAATATAATATCAATAAACAGTAGCGGATTTAGGTTTGAGGACGCCCTAGGCCCGAGATGATATGGCTCCCTTTTTTTTTGTAACAGTAATTAATAAGAAATCTAATTCAGGTATAAATTAAACATTTATTTTTTTAACATAACAATTAAATATAGAATTAATAATAAATTGCCTGTAATTAAAATATAAATTATTTTTATCTGATTAATTTAGTCATTTTAAAAATTTTGGCGCTCCTCAAGATTTGCCGCCCTAGGCCCGGGCCTCATGGGCCTAAGCCTAAATCCACTACTGTCAATAAAAAAAAATATATAGTTTCTTAATCTGGCTATATAATGTCAAATAAACAAATAAGGACCTAATTTCAACTTTAGTTTATTATTTTAGCATTGCAAACATTATAGCCTTCAGTAGGTAGGCCTACCTCTGTTATATTAAATGAGTAACATGTTTTAATTACTATTTTAATTGAATTTAATTGCACAATTTTCTGTTATAGAAAGATGAATTCTCTGAAGTTAGAGAAATTAATTTACCTTTAACTGAAGAGGCGAGGAAATCCATGCAATACAAGATTAAAGAAGAAAAAGAATGGAAGAAAATCATAGTCGAAAAAAATTTAAAGAAACATCTTAAAAGCGTGAAAAAAATTAAGGTACGTACTGCATAACATAACTGATATCTTTAATAACTTAACACATATTGGTAGATAATTACCCAGGTCAAGAACATTTATACTATTTTTTTACTTATGACTTATAATTAATGTAAGAAACAAAAAAAATCTGTTGTCCCTATACCTCCTGAGACTATTTAATTATCTAATTAATGATTTAGAAAACATTTGCTCAATTCATTTATTTCACAGGGTATTGCGAGATGCAATCTACAGCAACCAAACTTCGAACATCTTGAGGATTTTCTAATACACAAACATTTAACTTACCAAACAAACAAACAATATCGTCATTCTCACAATATGTGTGAAATTGAAACTAATATTTTGGGGACTGAGCCATATTGAGTGAGAAATAACCTCTGACATTTCAGCTGTAGCTGCAACAGCCATCATCTGGGACACATTCTCAATTCTAAAGTAAAATTCCAGATTCGATAATTATGAAGATTCACCAATAAGAATATTTAAAATTAAAATAACACATTTATATTAATTTTACATTTTTTTTTTTAATCGTTGATGTACATTACCAATTAATGTTCTACTTAACAAAAATTGTGGTGTGATAGATGATAACTTAGTTTATCAACTTAGTAAAAAAAAAGATAAAAAGTTGATCATGTTTACATTAAAACTTTTTGTAAACTATATTTAATACCATAAAGGCCTAACTATGCAACATGCTATATCTTTTTCCAACATTGAACATATTTTAAAATTTACAAACTATGATTTTGCTTCAGAAATATTTAATATTTTTTCGATCCGACTTCACTTTGAATTGCAAAAAACGTACTTCGCACAGACATTGTAGTAACTAGTTGGTGAAGCCTCTAAAATAACATGTTGGAGGAAGATTTATGTATCCTTGCTTACGTCCAGAAAAGGATGTTGGCGACGCGGGCGGCCCACAACTGTCATCGGGAGGAGAGGATGCGGAGAGAGGCAGGCAAGAAGCGACAGATGATGGACGCACTGAGGACCAAACTCAACATAGACATCCATACCTTGCCCAGGTGAGGGTAGCTCAGTGGCTGTGTCCGGGGACCAGCGGAGGTACCGCGAGTCGTTGGCACACCTCATCTAAGACTCTTAGAGACCTAGGTTTGATCCCGGCCAACCTAAACAGGGATGGTTGTTTCACATTATGGTGTTTCATTCTTATGGTTTGCCTACAACAGAATTTATTGGTATCTTAAAAGTGAGTTATTATTTTATACTCAATTGCAATAAAAACAATCATCATATAGGGTTCGAAAGCCCCCTCTCCCCCTTCTTATCGAATATTTCCTCTTCATACGTCCTTGTTGATGAATAAATTAAACTTGAGAAAGGTGCGCCAAGCTTATCAATCATTTGAGTCATCAGCACCTGAGAACAACTGATTTATTAAAAAAAAAAACACAAACCATTTGTAATCCAGCTGAGATCTGAACCAAATAGTCTCCTGAAGTGATAGTGGCAGGGCCCTAAGGCATGAGTGACTGCGCAGGGGTGGAGCGGCGGTTCTGGAGCGCTACGAGCAGTACGAGCGCGAGAAAGCAGAACTAAAGAAGGGGCAGGCCCAACGAAGAGATGAGATCGTAGGCCGACTCCTGCGTGAGCAAGTCATAGCCATGAACACTCGCCTCGCCCGACGTGGAGCCCCTCGCGCGCAGGACTTCACAATCAACACAGGTTCTGTGGCAGACTTGACCAAGCCTCGTTTAGTTCCTTCTCACTTTCAGGGTTCTTATTATAATCAGTTAATTTTACAAAAAATAACTTTCAAAATACAAATTGCAGCTTTTTATATGAGTACATCTCGTGTTTACACTACTATACTAACCCGCACCAGTGAGCACGCAGAATAAACATCAAGTTCATCCAGTCTAATTTGTTGGTGATGGGGAGGTCCAAGTTTGATTCTAGCCGGGTGAACTAAGGGGACCTTTTCCTAAACGGTTTTCCACTCTGCCTTCACATAAATGTGGGTACATTTATTATAAATTCTACCTTTCCTACCTCTACTCCATTAGCTTAGTATAAAGTCCGATACAGCCTGTATGGGTAGTAAGAAACAGCACAAATAAAATTCTAAATAGATTATAAGAGGTCATAGGCATTGACAAGATTGTTTAGGTAATTTTGTTTCATATATATAGATATATATATATCAAGCTAGTCTGACCAAGGGGCCTCCGTCTGTTAGTGAAGATAGTGCAGATAGAAATTTATACAATAAAACTACATGGCTTTGGCATATAGATAAATATATTTATTGTCCCCAAATATCTCTTAAGCTATCCCAGCTCCTGCCGGGACGTCGTTCCCCCGCTGACTTATAACTAACTGTTGTTTGTTTTTAATGCTCTCGTTAAAGTGCCTGTTAAAAGTGTTTGGGAAGATAAGGAATGGCGGTATTATGTCCAAGAGAGAGAAAGCCGGCGCACTTTGGAGTCGGTCCCTGTCGTTGATAGACCCGCTAAGGAGACCAAGAATGATCGCTTTGCGATGGAAGAAGCAATTCATCAAGATAAAGATGATCAGAAACTTAGAAACGTCAGAAATGAAAATGACGAAGAAAGTTCCGAGCAATTAAAAACGGTTTGTTTCAAGAACTTTCAAGTGTTTATTTATTCACTTTGAGAAGTTTTTGTCTCTGATGTGAATTTTTTTGAGATAATCTCAAATTTTCCTTCTTTATTTAAGTTTGTTTCAAATTTAATAAAATGGTTAGCAATAGATATTGTAAGTGTACTGTACTTGCCTGATTATCTTTCGTAGAAATATTTTCTCGAATACTTAAATTTCAGTCCCACCCTCCCCCCAACACCTCTTTGCTCTGAAAATTTCTAAAGTTCATACAACTCAATAAGGAAAACCTCTTTTCGCTTTATGAGGTAATTGTATTATATTATAATATAAAGTTCATACAAAAAAATGTATTTGGGGGGTATATGCATATTACAGCTGTTCCTAGGGGCACAAAAAATTTAAACACGCCACTGGACTTAACAATAATTTTTAAAAAAAGTAACTACACAACATATTTTGATAAAACATCCATGATAAGCTGCATTGAAAGGTAGGTTAAGAGCTCTCACAAATATTTAAAACACAAGCTAATTAGTGTAATAGTCGTGAAAACGCCATTGGTGAGTTGATTTCGATGCACACGCGCAGTTACTTTTCCAGCATTGGTAGGTCTTAGCAGTTGGTATAGCCTAGTCCTTAGAAAGTTAAAAGTTGAGTCAACTTCTACGGGGTGATAAGGAGTAAGGACTAAGGAATTAAGGATGAGGACTCTGTAGACAGCTCATTCTGTTGGTGTGGAGTCGATCTCCTACGGAGAACTACGCACCTCACGGAAACAAAGTCTTTAGACGAGGCCTTATGCTCTGCTCCATACAACAACCAACTACATTCTAGAGTGGGAAGTTTAAATTCCAGTAGGTTCAAAACTTTGTTATGTTGTTTGAAATCATATTATCGACGAGTAATTTATAGTTCATCGGTGTGTTGAATAGAAACTCTATACTCTTCCATAAGAATATATTTTTCATGATGGGCCTCAAGAAGTCCACAGGTCGTAATTTTCCCAGGGCTGCTCCAGATTGTACTTGTAGCTGACTACAATCTAAAGGCCTCTTGTTTGATACCATCAAGCAGACATTAAAATGTCTGAATACTGATCAAAAGGTTCTGGGTTCGACTCTTAATGAATAAAGAAAAGCGTTAATCAAAGTGTTTTTCCCTCTGCCTTTGGGAAAGAACTAATGTTCTGTGTTTTGTTTTTTGTGGTTTTATAAAATTAATCCAGGAGAGTCAACTCAAAACTTATACAGACATTTAGTGTGTGAAAATAAATGTTTATCAGTTTGTCCTCTTAAATAAACACAAGAATTGTTGTTACTAATAGGTTGGTTTGTAAGTCGTGTGCAGGGTATATACTCATCATGGTGTATTTCCAACAGCAGATTGATCAAGCTGAGTCATCGCATCGACCCCCACCAGAACCTCCGAGAAGATATCGCATAGAGGGCTGCGATATGATGTCATCGTTCAAGGTCATCCACCGACAGAAAGACGCACTAGCCAGAGATCTTGTGGAACATATGGGTGTACCCCCCACCTCTCGACCCATAGACACTGCCATCTCCTGGCGCCCACCCGTCGCCCTTTTCAACGTCAGTCTTCTTCAGATAGATGCTTGTTTTTATTATTTTTATATCAATTTAAAAAGTTTATGTTAACATATGTCCACGACAAATACTCATGAACTGTTGAGATTACCATGTATAAAAAAAATTAAAGCTTCTAAACTTTGACTTGGCTTCGAAACATACATAAACTTCGACATCTCTTTGAAAAAATCTCGGATTCGACAATTTCGTATCTTCACCAATAATGGTAATTTATTTTTATTCTGAGCTATTATGTACAGTACAAAAACAATATTCATACAAAAAAAATATTTGTGAAGTAATTGAATTGTAAGTTGTGATAATAAATTATTTCATATAAATAAGAAAAATTATTACCAACAAATCGAGCAATAAGATATTTTCCGAGTAATTTTAGCGCATAAAGTAACATAAATAAACAAATTGTAATATTTTTCCAATCATAAACAACTAACAAATAAAAAATTCATACTTCGATTCGGTTTCAAGAATATTTCATATTTTTGATTCCAGCTCGTTTCGAATTGAAAAAGTGTACTTTACACACCCCTATTTTCCACCCCTCTCTAAACATCTGTGTTAAGGTGGTTGGAATGTAACTATAAAGTAATGAAATATGGTTTGTTTGAATATGTATAATCCCTGAATGTCTTGGGGATGATGTTGACAATAGTGTGTGTGTGTGTGTGTGTGTGTATGTGTGTGTGTATGTGTGTGTGTGTGTGTGTGTGTGTGTCTGTCCGTAGCTGTGACAACCGATCACTCTGTTTGTATCCCAGGACTTCAGACCAGGCCACATCTATCAACGCACCATCGCCGTCAGGAACGTCTCTCGTACCAAGGTCGTCTCTTGGTTTGATACACTTCTACTGGACGACGACACGGACCCTAAAGTGATCCAGGTGTGTCTGTTCTCCGATTTCCCTTACCATCCCTTACGTGGGAAGAGGAGGAGTCAAAAATCATATAAAAAAAAGAGGCCTTTGATAATTTAAGGATGGCCCCTTATGAAAAGGGTTTGGCCCTTTAAACGTTCAAGTCCTATATTATTTAAAATTACCCGCCTCGGTGGCGTAGTTGGCTAACGCGTTAGTCGTGTTGAGCTGCTCGACTGCTGAGGACGGAGAGATCGAGGTTCAAATCTCGGTCGGGTGAACTGGGGGGTGGTTTTTCCTAAATGGTTTTCCACTCTCCCTCCATGCAAATGCGGGTTCACTTCCTCTAATTCAACCTTCCCAATTCCTAATCCATTAGAGTAATTAGTACTTAAAGCGTATAACCTGAACGGGTAGTAAGACGCGATGCTAAATATTATTATTTAAAATTATTTGAAATTTGAGGATTTATAAAAAAAATGTATCTTAAAATTTCTATCTTACTCGACCCTACCCCATCGGTAGAGCCCCATAAAAAATGGTGGGACGCGATAAAGTGAAAAGTGCCAAACAAATATGGAATCAAGTACTTTTTACTTTGATAGTTTTTAGATATGATTTACAAGGTTTTTGAAAAGCAAAATAAAACGAAATTGTCGTGTTACACAAAATCATCCTATAAAACGAAATAACACTGCTTTTACAACAAAAAATTAAATAAGCACAAAATTAAGAAGAAATTAAGTAGAAATTTAGACCATGTTGTAATTTGATTAGTACTTTGTTGTAGTGTAGGCTAACTTTAGGCTACAAAATTGTGAAACATGCAGACAAACTTGAAAAGGAATTTTAAATCAAATCTATAAAGTTTAAATAGTACATTTTAACATTGTATACATTGTCTCAATATGTAAATAATACCTAAACAACTCGGATAACATGTAATTTTGAATAAACACGAAATAACGCTGAAAAGTGAAAAAACCTGAACGGGGCAAGAAAAAAAAGTACCAGTTTAGCTTTGTTAATTTTGTGGGAACTTCTTTTCACTTTGATGCGAGCAAAGATTATTCCAGAGGTTGGACTACAGGTATAAGGTACTTAGTTCAATCCTAGGCTGTGTCCAAAATAAATTGGTATTTGTTTATCTGCACATATTTTTTTCCCCAGATATTAGATTTCTCATAATGAGTTTGGATGCCTTGTTTCAATTAAATGTTGTAATCCTGGATTGAAGTTAGTCGGTACGTTATATTCCGATTTAACCCTGGCTTTAAAAAAGAGAGAGTTATAAAAAGATGTCCTCCTCGACTGAATGATCGTCAGGTGGAGAGTTTGGACTGCCAGCGGCTGTGGCCTGGCTCCAGTTTCAACTTCACCCTGACCTTCCAACCTGTGTCTTACACCCCGGAACTGACGGGCCACGTGGTCTTTCTCACGCGCCGGGACGGGCTGCAGGTCGAAGAGTTCCGTGTGCCCATAAACTGCCTGGCGGCGAGACCGGAACCCCGCGTGTCCCCTCTAGACATCCGGTTCAACACGGTATAGAAAAAAAATTAGCAGTTGGACGAGCAAGAAAGGAATTTAAAACATAAACATGTAAATTGATGGGTTAGATAGTTAAGCTATTATTATTATTATTATTATCGCCGCGTCTTACTACCCGATCGGGTTATATGCATTTACGTTAATGTGTAATGGTAGGGTGATTGTGAGATTGAAATGGAGGACCTACAGTTTAACGTGGGATCCGAACCACGGTGGAGGCCTGGCATTCCCCACATCCACAAGATGTCTTGTCTTGTCAGAGGTGAAGGAAGGGTTTGGTAATCAGATAAATCTGTGCCGGGACCGTGGATTGAACCCCAGACCTCAAGCATAGAAGTCTGACACCTTACCCCTAGACCACCAGGTCACCTATTATATTTGTTAATTGTGGTTATAGCCGCATCTAATCCTTAGAGATTTTCTAGATTCAAGGATTATGTATATGTATATATATATATATCTAATAAGTGAAAAAGCAGTATTAAAGCTCTGAAACAAATTTCAATTCAGAATTTTGAAAAAAAAATCTTTTAATAATTTTTCCAAATCCTTGAATCTCGAATATCTATCTCTATGGATTAGGATGTCTGTGGATTCAATAGTGCCCTATCTCTTATGTGGCTTCTATACCCGATATCATTACTGAGGGAGCTGCAGGTCTGATGGAGAAAAGCTTTCTCGATCAACTGTTGCCAAATCTCCTCGCTTTCCGTTATGTCTGAAGGTGGTGTGCAGGAGTAAGAAGGATCTACCGGCAACATCGACAAACCAGCGTTGCCAAACTTGTCCTATGTTTGAGGATAAAAACGAGACAATGCCAACTCTTGTTCCCAATAATAACCGTGCGCGTTAGCCTCGGCGATGATATCCAGTGTAGTCTCCTGGAAGTTAGACTATTGTTCAAACACGTTGGCAGGTCCCGGGCTGGACGAGACGGAGGCACGGCGTAGTTCTCTACAAAAGCGTCCAAGTGAGCAACGTCGGGGCCAGACCTTGCGTCTGTAGGATAGTGACGCTCGCAGAGGAGGAACGCGGCGGCTACAGACGACAAGGTACACAGGTGTCCTGGACAAGACCAGGTCGAGGACCTCAACGGGAGACTTTGTAACCAGGAAACAAGTGGTCTGGAATCCACTACATGTTTCATTTTATATATAATTTTTGCATGTTAAGTGTCCGGTGGGAATAATCCAGCAGATCGTTTGGTCAAGAAGAACTGGAGACTAGTTTGTTTTATTTTGATACAAAACAATAGTTTTAACAGACAAAAGTAAATTTGTTCGCCAATTTTCAAGGATAGAAATATTATTATATTTATGATAAGAATTTCAAATCTTGGAGAGAAAAAAATTATTAACATAAGAGGAAATAGAAAATAAAAATAATTGTCAAATGGTAACTTTTTTTTGTTTTAATTAATTATTACATTCTGTTGAATGTTAAATTAATGTTTTGGGGCCTGGTTGTTAAGATTGTCCTTTAATTATGATTGGCTATAAACCACAAATAAGCAGTTTTAAAGCTCTAAAACAAATTACAATTTAAAATTTGAAGAATTAAAAAAAAATCTAGAATTATTGAGTTTAGGATATTATCAAAGATTCGAGGGTCCCACTCCTACTAAAATGTATTGTTGTGCTAATATATTGGAGAATCTTGTGTATAATATATAGAAATGTTTTTTAACGTCATAATTATTGTAATTTGTTGTACTCTTTGAATTGAAAATTCACACCTGTACACGGAAATCGAACCCGGGACCTTTGGTTCGCCAATGCTATAACCACTGAGCTATCCAGGTATTGTCCCGTGCCCAGGGTTATTTCTCAATCATATTTGATGATGGACGTGTGGAAATTGACAGCTGCATATGAGTGATCAATTAAGATAACAAGCCATCAGATTACGCAGTCATCTTCGATTCAGTAAGGCCGTATGTATAATACCAACTGTACAAATGCGCATCATGATGGATTGAATAGCAAAGCTATTGTATTTGATATTTATTATTATTATTAGCACCGCGTCTTACTACCCGTTCGGGTTGTACGCACTTACGCTAATGTTTAATGGTAGGGTGATTGTGTGATGAAATGGAGGACCTACAGTTTAACGTGTGATCCGAACCACGGTGGAGGCCTGGCATTCCACACATTCACAAGATGTCTTGTCAGAGGTGAAGGAAGGGTTTGGCAATCAGATAAATCTTTGCCGGGACCGAGGATTGAACCCTGGCCGCCAGCATAGAAGTCTGGCACCTTACCCCTAGACCGCCAGGTCACCTATTTGATATTTAAATTCAGCTATAACCGTAATTATTAAATATAATAGCTTTTCTATTTAATTCATCATGATATGCGCATTCGTACAGTTGTCAATTACAAATTTGGCGGCATAAGGACTTACCGAGTCGAAGGTGGCTGCGTGTAACTGAGAATTTCCACACGCCCGTCACAGACTCTGCCTTAAAATATGAGCGAAGAATGACCCTGGGTGGGGAACAATTCCTGGATAGCTCGGTGATCATAGCATTTGTGTACTAAGTCAAAAGTCCTGGGTTCGATTCCTGTGTCTAGGTGTCATTTCTCAATTTAAATAATATGATATTGTTTTGGATTAGGAAGGATATCCAGCACACTTACCTTGATGATACTGGAGTAGAAACTATTATTTAGTGTTCTATCTAAACAATTTATACTCCAGTATCACCAAGGTAAGTGTGCTGGCTATCCCTCCTAATTTAAACCATGATTTAGCCTAATGCTTTATTCCAAATAAAGAATATGATATTGTAATTTGGTAAAACTCTATATTTACTCTAGTACATTATTTTTATACGGTTTTCATATATTTCTTACTCATTACGTATATACTTTGGTCTTTTTTTTCTTTTTATAGAGCTGAAAATATACTTGGAAGATCATGAAAGCGAGAATTTAAAAACAATACAAAATGCTAATCAAGATCAACAAATCGAAATAAACTTAACAGCTTCAAAAAAAGAAAGTATATCCTTCGAGCAGTCTCAAAAGTCAATCAAGTCGTTCAAGATCTCGAGAATAACTCTGCAGTCGGATGGATCAAACGGAGTTTCCGACACCGCCGAGACATTTTTACGCTCCTTTGGGTTAGACGGAGCCATCAACAGGGCAACCCAAACCAGCAATAGTTTAAAAACTGCAAATGTGGGTACACTTAATAAACCCTCCTAATCCCCTACCTTCTTGGGGTATATCACTAATAAAAAATGTTTTACCCAACTCGGTGGCCAAACAGTCTAAGGCGTCGCTCTCGTGTTTAGATGGGGCCTGCCGATGACGGGGAGATCGGGGTTAGAATCCCGGTCGGGGTCTATTGAAGGCGGTTTTCCCTAAATGATTTCCCACTTTACTTCTACACAAATGTGGGTACAGTTCCTCTAAAATGCTTCCTTCCTTACCCCTACCACATTATAGTAATTCTCAAATATATCTGTAACCTGAACAGGTAGTAAGACGTAGTAATACTATTATTATTATTATTATTATTATTATTATTATTATTATTATTATTA
>CABFOV010002103.1:51811-93734 GCA_902141375.1 Timema poppense | reverse complement strand
GCACTTTGGATCCATAATACTTGCTATTTACACTGCTTTACGGCACGATGCAGGAGCTAAATTATTTCTACACAATACTTATATAAAAACAGTTCATGACCGCACAAATAAACAATTTTGAAATCTTGTCACATTTATTTTATTGTTATTTAAAATCTCTCCGCGGAGCACTTGGAGATGTTTCGTGGAGCACCAAGTGCTCCGCGGAGCACACTTTGGGAACCGCTGCTCTAGAGTCTAGACTTCGTAGAGAAGACCGTCATGGTTGTGGCGTCTGAATCACCTCCTCGCCGCAGATCGAGCTACGGTGCTTATCATGAGTATTGAGATGCATAGTTGATTATGTCGCTGTGACCTTAAGGCGTAGTTTCTGTTTGTGGAGCTGTGAGCTATATCATGCAAATGTCCTTATGACCATGTTTTTTGAAGGTAACACTTATTTATTTACCTATGCCCATAAGGCATAGTTTATTTTGTTGAGCGGTGAACTCTATTATACAATGTCCATATGACATAGATTATGTATGTCATTAGTTCTTACTCTTTTTTATGCCCATAAGGCATAGTTATTATAGTGCTATGTACACTATCTTTCTACGTCTATTAGACTTGGTCGCAAATATTGGGGTCGTAAACAGACGTCATAAACTGTTTGACCATGCTGCGGCGATAGAATAGCGTAAGAATTAATTATGGAGGATGCCAGGTTATCTGTTGCTTCGTTTCACGACCTAATTGGGTCTGTAAGCTCCCACCAGTCTTGTAGGTGTCTAAGTCTGTACTAATTTGTGGTACACAGCCTGTGGAAGTGCTACTAGTCCATAGTAGTGGCTCGAGGAGTTATGTTTTTTTATGTACAGTCTGTTTGAAGTGCCTATAGAATGTGATCACTATCTTGATTAGTTTTATTATCTCCATTGCAGGGTAACTTAAGGTTTATACCTTTGATTGCACTGGCAGTACCATTTAGGAAATGTCTGGTCATAGTATTAATTGCTTCTATATTTCTGAGGATACACCAATGACTAGGTTTAAAAGATCGGTTTCTCTTATAAGAACAAATTACATAGTGTTGTCTAACTCTATTAGGAGTTAGCTCTCGCTAGCTAGCAAATGTTAACTACAGCCCTTGTGGCTCCTTAAACTAGGACTAAGATTATGCGGTTTTGTTCTTCATATTTAATGTTTTGTATTGTTGTAGTAAGCCGACTGGCATGGTTGATAAATAAGTTATTCGTTTGATTGCAGTTACTATGTACTAATAACATTGTGTCATTACCTATAGTCCTATTAGGAGTATTAGTAGTTGTCCTGTTTTAAAGAGTTACACGATTTATGCCCGTATGCAAGGACGATCCTGAGCACGGCCAGAGTATAGGCAGAGTATGAGCCTCGTGCTAGGATAATCGATGATGGAATATCTTGAGCCTCACCAAAGTCTGGTCCCGGGCTTGCTCTGGCTATATTCTGCCCGTACTCAGAGGTTGTTTCCACAACATGGCGCTGCGCGCATAGACGATCGAGACAGCTGTTTTCACGACATAGCCTAATTATGGCGGGTCTAGATCATCTAGATATTGATTTTTTCGACATTCTCGACGAATTTGTAGAAGAAGAAAATCATGAAGTAGTGAGAATTCCTCGGAGGCATGTTAGGGATTTCCAGGATCCTTTGCAGGCTTATTCTGACGATCAATTTCGTAGAAGAAAGTTGTTCGTCAGGATATCTTGCCTATGTTGGGACTGGATATTCCTAACACACGACAAGGATTTCCACTACTTTCAATGCAGCAAATAATGATTGCCCTACGATTTTATGCCACGGGAAGCTTCCAGGTAATACTTCAATGTAAATCGTTTTGTTTAAAACTTATTTTTAATAATACCAAACTAAAATAGGGCATATGTCAGAACGTGTTTGTTTTTGAGAGGGAACCACTAATTTAAATTGTATAACTCTATTAATTTATATTATGTTGGTTTTTATATGTATTATATAAGGTTAAATTACTAGGCAAGTTTTTTTATAGCAGTGTGTTTGCTTGTAACAGTGCAAATATTTCAGTAGTTAGTCTACTTTAATGATAGGCCTATATTATTGAATCAAATAGCCTAGTAAGTTTATTATTTTGTGATTGATATAGAATTTGATGAAGGTTATGATTTTTGTTGGACTAATATTGGTACAGAAAGATAACCTAATTGTTAGTCCTATAGACCTAACCTTTGATACAATCATGCACTCTTCGTTTGAAGTTAACTTATAGCAAGTACTTTGACAACAAATGCATAATTTCAAAATGGCTTTTTACTTAATAAAAGGGTTTGTGAATATTCAAATAGTCGTAGTCCTTCCTATTTTTTTATACGATAACATTTAATGAAAAAAAAATAATGGCAATGCTATTCCAAACATGTTGTAAAAATATAGCAACCCTTTATGTTTATTTTTCTAGATTGTTAGTGGGGACTTGTTCAACGTAGACCAGTCAACTGTATGTCGGGTTGTTAAGAAAATCTCAATTCTGTTAGCGGATAATTTTCGGCGTGTGCTGAAGTTTCCTACTGGGGTGGCGTTTACGATTAGATTTGTTAACTTAACGAGCAAAATCTTCGCTATAGATGGCAGTGGATATAGTGAATTTTATTTCCCGCTGGGTTTTGGTACCTCTGTGTACCTATGTGGATAATTTTATAACGTGACCTCTCACCAGACGTTTTAGCAAGGCATCCGCCAGACTGAGCCAGTGCTCAAACTCATGCTCTGCTAGTGCTCTGCCTGTACTCTGGCCGTGCTCAGCATCGTCCTTGAATACGGGCCTCAGTGTTTAAACCTATGACCTAAGTGTGCAGGTTGTAGGGTGTTCCAAGCTACTTCACACCAAATTAATAATAATATTTAGCACCACGTCTTACTACCCGTTCGGGTTATACGCTCACACCAAATTCATTTTAGGCGAGTTATTGATATAACTAAATATATACATATATTTATTTTTCTCATCTTAAGCAATGGATGGTTTGAATAATTACAACCTATAAATCTTTGTACTTTCTTACCTCATATTTCTTTGTTAATAAACTATCTATGTTAATCATGTAAATTATTCCCGTACTGTACCTATATCCTATAATGTAGTAAACAGTAGGGTAAATGGGTGCAGTCTTAGTAATTAAATGGTGAGAGGAGCTTCCCTAAACACTCACATTTAATGAGTACATATTAGATACAAAATAAGACACACATATTGAATTAACATTATATATATATACAAAGTCACGCACTAAATCATTGACATGGAGGATTTGATAAGTTATTCAAGCGAAAGAGAGCGAGAGAGTATCACCGATATATGTGACCGAGATTGGTTTCAATTCAACGCACACTGTTTGAAGAGTACCAAACGCCAGTAGAGTAAGGGGATATAGGGGAGGGGGGGAATAACCAGACAACTGTACCTAGCAACGAGGAGGGTTTCTAAGTGAAAATTGCAAATAATGAAATATTAAGAAGTTTGAACAACTTTATTCAAGACATGTTCACTTTGACTACTCAGCTACAACTGCCTGAAATGCAAATTATGAAAATCTAAGACCATTTAATGAGATAATGGGAAATGTTACAATCCTTTTGTCTGACAATTTGCAGAAACATTGGCTGAAGCTCTGAACTCAATGCATATGCGAAATAATTTCAATCATATACAGGAAATATTAAGTTACAACCAGCACACACCGTCAGGAAAAAGTTTATTTTACCGTGAGAATTGACAAACTAAACTTAGCCACACTTTTAGGGCAGAATCACCACTCGTGGCGATTAGCGCCAGGGTTGCCCATCTCGGAGGCTATACAATACTCAGATCATAAAAGAATGTATAAAAAAGGAGAGAAATTAAACACGCCAATTTCTATAGCAATAAACAAATTACGTGACCTCATAGCACAGGATTAGTGTGGGAGGAGTACCAGCGCAATTTGGGTGGGGAGAGAGATTGTATTGTGATGTAAGCGTTTTTAATCATGGGGTGGGGAGGTGTGGGTGTCATTGGGTCGGCTTGTAGTGGTTTTATTCATGTCCAAACTGGTTCGTTCCTGTCCCATTTGATTGTGTGTCCATGTGGAGAAGGTTTTGGGTGGGGCTTATTTATTTATTGGTGTGGGAGTGTTAATTTTTTTTTGTAGGGGGAGCGTGTAATATCGGGCGCTGGACACGCGTCCCGCTGCGGCAGGCAACGCTTGCGGTCCGCAACCTTCAATGCCCATGAGAGCGGGAGCGTACAAGAGGAACCTCTCTCAACAGCCGTTTAACATAGAGTGTGAGCAATGGCTTCCTGTCGCAACTCCTTTCACTTTGCTAGCCCTCCCTCTACCACTCCTCCTTGTGAGCTCCGTGTGTCATATACCCCAGGGCTGAAATATATGGTAACCGACTTGGAGGGTTTCCCGATGATATCGCAACTAGAGAGCATTGATACAGCTCTGATTATGCATAATCAGGGACCTCTCTCCAAATGAAAGTCCAGTTAGGAGCCACTATCCCCACAA
Organism: Timema poppense; assembly: GCA_902141375.1. Lineage (NCBI taxonomy): Eukaryota > Metazoa > Arthropoda > Insecta > Phasmatodea > Timematidae > Timema > Timema poppense. Next base: position 89,186 of record CABFOV010002103.1, on the reverse strand, counting down.
AAGTCTACTAAAATTGGTTGTTTGGTATCGTCCGTCGACATGCGTGGATATAGGTATCCGCCATACCAACATGGACCACTGTTGGCGAAGATAAGAAAGAGTAAGGTAGAAATGTTCCGGCGTTTACGTGGAATGAGGGAAAGGGAAATCATTTAATGAGAACTAGTGACAGTACCCTCAGTGGAGTTTCAAACCCCCAACCTCCACTGCCATAACTAGATGAGCTACACGCACCCTTTATGGATAAACGTCTATATATATTAATTGAGATAGTGTGGTAGGGATGATTAAGAAAATGTACCAGCTTTTATTACCTGGAGGGAGAAACAACAGCAGTTTACCCAGATGAGCCTGACATTTAGATAGTTTGCCCACAGAGATTCAAACCTCGATATCTTTTGCGGGGCTAGCACCGCTAATGACTGTTAGAGCGATCATCCAATCAGATACTTTCTTCTAGTGGTTTAGTGCCCCCCGCATTTGCGAGAGTGAAAAAATAAGGCAAAATCAAAAAGGATTTTTTCAGTTAAAGCTTATCGACCAGATTTTCCGTTTGATATAATTAAACCCCGTGTCTCTATCCTTCATGCGAGCAAAGGTCATGAAGAATATGTTTTAGGGTGACGTGTAGTCAGTCTTGTTAAAGCTGAAGCTACCACCACCGGCTTCCAGTTCAGTGTCTGTTATTGGCACGGGTTCCTTCTCTGTTATCTTGACAGAACCACACCCTATCAAAAACAGCTGCCACGAGACCATGGAGATGTACTATGAAGCGACCATGACCTGTGTGAAAAAATTTAAGAATGCTGGCTACATGGTCAGAGAGATGTGGGGGTGTATGTTTAATGCAATTAAACACACAGACAAGGACTTGAAACAATTTGTACTCCAGAAAAAGGTGTACAGCAAGGAGCCCCTCAGTCCCAGAGACGCATTCTTTGGCGGGCGTACAAATTGTATCAAGATCAAGTACTTGGATGGGTGCTCATTGTATCCTTACGTTTGCAAGTGCAAAAAATATCCCATCGGCCACCCCAAAATTCCCTTGGAGCCAAATTGTCCATCTATAGATCAAGTAGAAGGCATAGCCAAAGTTACCGTGATGCCTCCGCGGGATTTATTCATGCCCGTATTTCCCACACGGATGCACGACAAGTTAATGTTCATCTTGTGCAGGAAATGTGAGGAAGATAAAAATCAAGGCGCATGATGACGTTTTGAAAGCGATGGTCACCGAACAGGCTGTGGAAAAGTACATACAAATACCGCACAAAATTGTAAGAAACTGTATTTACCGTTTCCCAGACTAAAATTTACCGGCCAGTGTACACCGAACGATGAATAACTGATGATTATAATACGTTCCATTTGGGTATCAGAGTCCTTTTAAATGCGCTCACCACGACTAAAAAGGGATTATTTAGATGGGCTGAATAATAATATATTTTTTCTTTCCTTCTAGACAGTTCCGATGACATACAATTTTTCAAAGATTTGAGATTTTTAAATATTTTTGTCGACGTGTTTAGCAAGATGGCTTGGGTGAGGACGCTTCCCTCCAAGGTGAGGAGAGTTGTGAGGGACGCCTTTCAGTACATTTTCAAACAAAGTGGCAATAAACCTCTAAATTTACAGACGGACAAAGGGACAGAGTTCACGTCACGTCTAGTACGGAAATTTCTCAATAAATGCGTCGTGTATACACCGCCCATAATCTGGACGTGGAGGAAAGCATTGTGGAACGATTCAATAGAACTCTGAAAGAGTGCATGGAGCGTTACTTTACCGAAAATAACCCGTATCGCTGTGTGGACGTCCTCCAAAATCTCGTGGACGCTTACAATGGTATAATACATTCCAATCTCTAGAGGGTGCCTGCAGACGTTTCAGAAACCAATGTGCTACAATTAATTGTTAATCTGTATGGAAAGTGGCTACCAAACTCGAATAATAAACCAAAACTCAAATTCGGTGACACGGTGCGTATTATCAAATCCAAAATCTTGATTGAAAAGGGCTACGAGTGCAATTGGAGCGAAGAAATTTTCATAATCAGTGGTGCTGTGTTGCGACAACCAGTCATCTACAAGTTGACCGATATTGATGAAAAGGAGGTAGAGGGGAAGTTATACGAACCCAAATTGCAACGCGTACGTCTTCCTGAAACTTTTAAAGTTGATAAAATATTGCATGTAAAGGGTAAAGGTGACAGAAAGGAAGTGTACGTGCAGTGTAAAGGTTACCCCTCCAAGTTTAATTTTTGGATTCCTGCCATTTAAGTCAGCGCCCTACCATGAAGAATCAGTTTTACACTACTTTGCTGAGTGACAGCTCTATGGGATATTTCCCGAAAAATACCCTCGCGAATTTCACTACGCAACTACCTTACCGTCTTACACTCGACGGACAATGGGAAGTCGCTCTCACCAAATTCCAATATCCTTGTTCTTTCACCACCATACGCAAGGGCCAAAATATTGTATGGTACAACTGGGCGGATGTTAATGGCGTGGAACAAATATTCAAGGACCACATCCCGACCGGAAATTACAGCATTATCCATGAATTGGTCAACGCTCTAATCGATGTAAAGGAAAGGCGTTTAAAGGGAATTTAGGAGTTATATCCAAGTACACAAACCCTAACAAAAGAGCGGGTATTGTCTCTACTTCACCAAATATACAGTTTCTGACTCTATCTAGTCAACTAAGTCTACAGCTTAGTTTATATTTTAAGATTAATCTGATCAAAGTCCAAAAGTCACCGTAAGCCACCAACATTCTACTAGGCTTGCCCTCGCAAATGTACATTCACACAGATATTGTCGATCCCCTGATTGTGGGTGATATTGCGGCACCGCTTTTACGTATCGTCGATATAAACAAAACCAACTATCTCTATGGATAAATAAGACAGTTAGCTATACTCCGTTGCACTACGTGCTCATACTTAGAAGGGAAATTGAAAGCCTGAAAATCAATATAAGAACAGACACTGGTGAACATGTACCATTCAAATTTGGAAAAGTGTGTGTGAAACTTATTTTTCGACGCTGCTCAACATGTACTGTCCCTACCAAAGATACCATTTAAGCAAGGCTGGAACAGGAATATCTTCGATCCACCAAGGTGTTCCCTATCAACGTGGGCATAGAATAGGAAGTTTTTCAGTGGCCTTTTCAAGAGCATCATACCGTTGCTGAGAAGAGGTGATAAATCCATTGGAAAACAGGCACTTCATACGGGTATCGACGTGCTCTCCGACATTGCCAATCAGCATCGTCCTTTCAAAGAGGCCCCACGCCAGCATGTTGGTGAGGCTGAAACAAACCTGATATGCAAGGAAGAGCAGATGATCGACACACTGATGTCCAGCTCAGGCTATAAAGGGCGTCGTACGAAGCACTGACGTCAGTCTTCTGTCGTTGTCTGACGTTAAAAGGTCAAAAAAGAATCGGTCGATTTCTTCAGTTGAAATGTATTTTCTACACCTCCAGTCCTGCGAGTGTGCCAGTAGTGAACTAGATCTTTATTCCGTCACACCCACGTAAACCAGTCTTTAAAGGTGACAATGGATCCAGTACAAACCTGTTTCTTCCCTCACCGATGATTTACCCATCAAATTCGCCCTTACCGATCAAGGCGAATTCTATATCGATCTTTCACATACCATGCTCTATCTCAGAGCGGCTATCATAAATTCTGACGGTGGTGCTTTCTCAAAGGTGGATCAAATCGCTCCCGTCGACAACTGGTTGCAGTTGCTATTCACACAGGTGTATGTGTTTTTAAGCCCAAAACTAGTGTCACCACCCAGCGACAAGTATGCTTATAGATCGTACAATGATACGCTACTCAGTTACAACAGTGAATCCAAAAGTACACATTTAACTTGTGGTCTGTGATTCGCCGACAGCCCCGGAAACTTTGAAGAGGTTAACGCTGGTAACAAGGGATTTGAGTTTCATCACAGTCTCACCGCAAAAAGTAAATCGGTGGATCTTTTGGTGTATTCACACGGTGATGTGTTTATCATTGAGAAATACCTTTTGAATGGCGCCAAACTCAGATTCAAATTGGTCTGTTCCAGAGAAGGGCTTAGTCTCATGGCCATCCCTGAAATACCACACTTTAAAGTTCACATCGTTGAAGCCGGTCTTCTAGTGCGACGTGTCAAAATAACATCTTCTATACTGTTGGAACATTCCAAAGCAATAAACACAAGTCCCGCAAGGTATCCCATTACCTGCGTGGAAGTAAAAACACTCATTATTCCTACGGGTGTTCAAGAGAAATCAATGGGCAACATATTCACGGGACAGTTACCCAAACGATGCATCGTGGGATTAGTATAAAATGCCACGTTCAATAGAGAGGCCCCAAAAATCCGTTCAATTTCCAAACCTATGGCATGAACCAATTCTCGTTGTACGTGGATGGGGAACAAGTGTCGTCTAAACCATTACAGCTAAGCTATATCATCTTATGTCTTTCAATCTCACACTTAATCTCTCCACCCAAATGACATCTCATTGGAATTTAACGAGATGGGGCATGGCTCTCTGAGCATAGAAGTGACCTTCACCAGAACTTTCACCATCGTGTATGGGCAGCTTTCCAACATCATCACCATCGACAAGGACAGAAACGTCTTTACTGATTTTGGGAGTTAATATATGCGAATTCCCACTCCTTATCCCCGTCATTTAAATCATATACGTCATTGTAGATTTCCAGAGCTTCACCGACAACAACAAAAAGTTTATCGTCAAGGAACTAAGTGTTTTATCTGTATGCGGTACATTACTTCAACATCGGGTGTTAAAACCCCCTTACGGCATCAAGGAACTTTCCACCGCTGCTAAAAGGCAAGCCAACTATATCGCCAACAAATTGCGTGGTATTCCCTGGGATAGTGGTGATGGGGATTAAATCCTGCTCGAATCCCTCATTTCCCGTGCCACAACGCATGCAGAAACCGTCTACTTAAAGGGGGCAGAAAATAATTTTTTTATAGCCAAATAAAGGCTTATGCCTGTCGTAGATCTGTACGACAGAGGCTGTTCGTCTTTAAAAACACTTTAATTGAGCCGCACTATTTGCATAGCACATAGTTCTGTTTGCAATTTCCGTTTGGCCTCCATCGTTTGAAGACTTCGAGATTTTATGATTGAAGATGAACACGCGCACCATAAGACATGCGCTGAAAACAAACTCATGGTTCCGTTCTGTACGAACGGGTGTTTTCCCTGCTGATCAACTACCTGCAAGAATAGCACGACCTGGTGCTCTCGTCATCAACACGGATCCACACACCAAGCCTGGGACGCATTGGGTCGCCAGCTTTATCGAGAAGAATGCCGTGGGAGAATATTTTGACATTTATTGTTTTCCACTCCGTATAAAATCACATCTAGCATTTATACGCAAAAACATTTCCCGCATGTCTCAATACACGATACAACTTCAAAGTATAGCCTCAGACGTTTGTGGCTATTACTGCTTCGTGTATCTTCTCTATCACGTCCAGAAAATTCCAATGAAAATTTTCCTAGCCCTATTCTCACCCACCTGTCATAAAATCAGCTACGCTAAGGTGTTGCGATATTACAACACATTTTACAAGACGCTAGGGTCCTATCACTCCTCAAGAGGCTGTGTCCAATCAGCGTAGGCCTTGTCTTCACCAATAAAAGGAGCGTCCTGGTGGCGAGCCGGCCATAATCACGACAGTCGTCGAAGCACTCAAACATCATGGAAGGTCAAAAGGTTATCTATCACCCGCAAATCAAAGCTGGTGAAGCCACTCGCCATCACCAGTATTTTCAACACTTTGTTTCCTCTGGATGAAGTCGACGCCAAGCGAGTCATCTTCAGCATGAGCGTCAAGAATAACTTTACGCCTTATATTCAGCTAGAAAAATGCTGAGGGAACTGTGCGGTGTTTAACCGTACAGACTGGCAAGAACTGGGCAACTACAAGTTGGTCATATATAAGTTTTTCAGCAATACGCAACCTCCTTTGAAGATTAGTCAGACTAGTCATCAATATTTCTGAGATGCATGAGCGGTGACCGTATGGTCATCATCAGCGAGAAACAAGACGTTGGACTCAAATGGGTCGCCTATCTATAACCTATCTGGGTGCGTCCTTGTGAGGTGTGGGACCTCATTGACGTCGCCGTTGAGCGACGGGATATGTGGTCGACACCTGCCGCACGATATTGCAACAATTTGATAGACACACTCGTCGTGGATGTATGGGACATACTAGCAGAGTCAGTGAATATCATCGACCTCGAACAGCCTACAGTGGAAACACACATCTGAAACCTGGGTCTTAGCAGTGCTATCTACTTTTCACGTTAAGTCATCGGTTTGGACTTTCACATGTTGGATTGTGAACTAAAAACAATTCTACCAACACATCTAAGAGACACTGTTGAAAAACGTATGCACAAATATATGCGTCATTCTTGTAAAAATGTATGGTAAATATTATGTATGTTTATGAAACCTTTAATATATAATAAATATATGTTTGTAATATCGTGTTTTATTAACGCAAAACCTGTTTTTCGCTTTCCTTATCCCCACAGGCAGGGTAACCTGATACGAGTCTCGACTTGTCGAGCCGCCAAACTGGCACCAAACATTAACAGGGTCTATGGCCACTTGTTCTAGTTCACAGTTTCAAGGTCACAATCTATCCCTGTCTCGACTTGTCGAGCCGCCAAACTGGCACCAAACATTAACAGGGTCTATGGCCACTTGTTCTAGCTCACAGTTTCAAGGTCACAATCTATCCCTGTCTCGACTTGTCGAGCCGCCAAACTGGCGCCAGGTATGAGTTATCAGGGAAAACCCATTGCGACATCATTCAAGGTCGTTATTTATTCATGTCTCGACTTGTCTTGTTTTGTCACCAACCTGGTGCCAAGGTTGCAATCACGTCACCGGGAAAAACTTATTGCAGGGGGAGGGTTGCGATATCATTCAAGGTCATGATATATTCCTGTCTCGATTTGTCAAGCCACCAAACTGACGCCAGGTATGAGTCATAAGGGAAAACCCATTTCCATAGAGAAGGGTTGCGACACCGAAATAGATTCAGAGTCTTGCGACATGGAGCCATTGCTAGCAATCTATTCTAAACAGCCGTCGAAAGCGGTTACTCTTGCACGATTCCCGCCCTCACCTGCAGAAAAGGATGCGGACCACGAGCGTTGCCCGACTTCCAAGATTACACGCTCCNCTTGCACGATTCCCGCCCTCACCTGCAGAAAAGGATGCGGACCACGAGCGTTGCCCGACTTCCAAGATTACACGCTCCCACACCAATAAATAAAAACTCCCACACCAATAAATAAATATAAAACTCCCACCCAAAATCCCCCCACAGGGACACACACTCAAATGGGGCAAACATAAAATCAGGCAAAAAATCAAATGGAACAGGAACGGATAAGTTTGGATATGATTAAAACCCCTACAAACGAACCCAATAACATTCAAACCTCCCCACCCCCACAATAACAAATCACGATAAAAAAAAAACCACTGGCATCACAATACACACTCTCTCCCCACCCAAATTGTATTGATATGCCTCCCACGCTACTCACAGGCTACTCAATACACAGATCACAAAAAATTGTATGAAAATGAAAAAAAAAATTAACACCCCACCAATCCAGCCATATCTAAATCACGGCCCGTGGGCCGCATGTGGCCCTATACACGATTATGTGTAGCCCATGGACCTTATGTTGAACCATCATACAATGCGACCCCATTCTTCTTTTTTACACAAAATGAGGGAACACAAACATTTGGGAATTTGTAATAACTTTGAAAAATCTGGCATGTAAGGTTGGAGTATCGTATTCGTACTTTTTCTTCGATAGGGATGGATTCCCCCCAAAAAATTGAATTTGCACACCCCAATATGTGCATTGTTTGACAGTACATATGTTAACAGTTGTTTTCTCACATGAAGGTGAATAATACACCTTAGACTTACGGACACATATTTCTCAACACTTATAAAAGTGATTTTGTTATGTACAAAATTTAAAGACCATTATTAACACCATCGTTGAAAATAGATCTGCGATTATTTTTTTTAGAAAAATATGGTTAGTATTATTGTTTTATACAGGGGAATTTTCTTTTGATACCGAGCTGGACTTATTTTTAAATAAGATAATGTCAATGTGGCCCCCTCAGTATTTTCACTTTTTGATCTGGATCTTTTGTTCAAAAAAGTGTGACACTATTTCGCCAGTCTCTATAATTATAAACAAATTACGTGACCTCAGGGCACAGGCTACACAACACACAGATCACAAAAATGTTACTGTCTAACGTAAACACCTTGTATAGACTATATTTGGTGCAACTAATGGTCATGTTGAGAACAAATATAGTTCATCTAAAATTATTGATGTAAATTGCTAATCACACAACCTGAGGCTGTGACCAATAATTTTTTCCATTTTGCTCTTTTAATGTTTTATTTTAACTTTTTTTTTTACCTTACAATGATACGCGTCCGCGATGGGCGCCGATTGAAATGTTCTTGCAATTATTAGCCCGCGATTGGGCGGCAATTATGATAATACGATTTAATATTGATATTTATAGCCCCGTGATTGAGCACCAATTAAAATGATGTTCTCGATATTTGATTAGATAATTGGTATTTATAGCCCCGTGATCGAGCACGAATTATATTGATATTGGGTATTTGATGAGATAATTGGTATTTATAGCCTCGTGATCGAGCGCCAATTCTAGTATTATTTTTTACACTTATGAAATAAGTAAGACCCTTAAATTTGCACACGATTTATTTAGATCAGGGCACTGTTACAACGTTATGTAGACTTATGCTACCAACACTGTTAATATTTTACATTACTGCTAGATTACCGAGTACTGTTTTATTACAAAGTTCTTGTGTATTGCTGTCCACTGTAATGGATCCATACGCACAAGCGGCTTATATATGACCTACCCCTTGCCACTTGGACCCCTTGCCAACAGCGTCAAAACCAACTAATAGAAAGAGTACTGTCGACAGGTGTTGTGAAGGCTAGTTTCCGATTTGGTAGAGGGAGCTAGTGTCACTTACTTTTTTGGTAAACACTACAGAGTTGATTTTTGAAAGAAAAAATATAATTCCAATGGTACAAGACTTTGACATTACTTCTAAAAGCGCGTGATTTTCCATGGTTGGAATATTAAAAGGAAATTTTACATACATTACTTTTAAGAAAAATACAGTTCCTCCATGATTTTTTGAATATATTAGGGGGTCCAAAACATTATCATTACAGCCTCAACAATACTTTTAATATAGTTTGATATTATGGTATGTACCATAAAAAAAAATCAGAAATGCATATTTTGAATAAAGGATAAGACTAGTCAATCTTGTTCAATGTTACTGGTCGTGAGAATCATACGTAAATTGTTAGACAATTTTTATAATACTCTTGCCCCTTTCTACCTCCCTGTAATAAAATAGGGGGTATCGATGCCCCCTCCCTAGTTCAAGCGCCTTTTTTTTTTTCTTCCATGGGGCAGATCCAGGATTTTCGTGAGGTGGAGGGGGCGCTCTCACGGGACTGAGCCAGGGGAGGTCCTCCCTTGAAAAATTCTGACGTAATATTCCTTCAAAATTTGAGAGTAAATTTGAGAGTAGTTTAGAAATAAAGTATAAAATTTGAATAAAACAGCAAACAAGCTCATCCATAGTTTATTTAGGTATTTTGTTAATTTTTGTTAGTTAAATTATGTGTTAAAAATTAAATCAAATTTTTGACAGGAATTGTAGTGACTATAACATTGATTTAATTGGTTTAATTTTCAAATTATTATTGTTAATGCTAAATAAAAAGAAATCGTGAAATGGTGCGCACCCCACTCTCTGGATACACCCCTGATGTCCCCCTATATCAGTGTCAAGTTTTCCCGCCTCAGCCTGGACCCAAACACGAGATTTTGGCAACGTTCGAACCCATCGAATCTGTTGTTTTGATTAACGATCACCCTTGGAATTGCAAACAGAATAATAAACTAGTTGTCTCAAGATATGGAATCAAATAAATCTACATTTCAAACAATTTATAGGCGTGTTTGCAGGGGATAGATGAAGAAAAGAGGACGTAAGAAAACATAATGGGCTCATCTGCCTCATCGGAAGCAAACAGAAACTATTTACTTTATTTACAAAGTAGATACAGAACCTGATATATCGCTCTGAGTATCAGGCTGATATTTTCTTTTAGAATATTAAGTTAACATAGAGGAGATTTATTCAAGTTGAGTAGCTTTTTTGACATCCATTATTGTTTCCAGCCTGTGGCCTGGTTCATTCTTTTTATTCAAGACATTTTTTCCCACTACAGGTTGGCTAGACTTGTCGTAGCGTCCACGTGCCTTATAATATTTTATATTAAGACTAGGACAGGCACAACTTCCATTCCCAGGCCGTTCATTCGTCACTGTGACAGGGTGAACCCACATTTCACTAATGATACATTTTCCGGCCATGCCGGGAGTCTAGCTTAGTAGACAAACACACTACCGACTGAGCTAAGGTATCGGATCAAGTTGAGTAGCTATGTACTTTATTTGTTGGCATTAAGTATGTAAAAGAGAATCATGTCAAAGGTCGCAAGAATTGTGTTCAATCTACAAAGATTATATTTTTACTATAGATAATATAAGATTGAGATACGGTAATTAACGTGCAGTTTCCTGATAAAGGAGTGTATTAGTACCCACGTCTGGGAACGACCCAGGGTTCCTCAGGTATGCAGTCTACCAAGCGTCCCATTGTTCTGCAGCCAGTCCAAAGTATATCCAGGATCCTATAGACCTGAAGCCCCCTAGTTCCGCAGTCTCTCCAGGGACTCGAGTTATTCAGTTTACCCAGGCTCTCCCAGACCTGCAGTCTACCAGGAGTCCCCTATACGGCTATACTGCAGTCGACCAAAGTTTCCCGGGCCTGTTAGAGTAATTATTTATAGTGCTACTCTAGGATGGAGTTCTAGGTAAAGTGTTGTCCCCTCTTAATTTACCGGATGCTCGGACAAATGCAAAGCGCTGACTTAGCACTACACCAAACACGAACAAAAACAGAGAACTACACGTGTTATTTCGCAAACGAGGTAAAAAAAACAATTAGGATTGTTTTCAAGATCCAATCGCAAATATGAGTAAACACAATTTTTTGCAACCGAATCTATTCCCTAGAATTCGTTCTAACATGTTTTTCAACATCAACGGCGTTTCGATAGCGACGTTATCATTGTTCGCGACAATATGAATTTGGTTTGTTTTTGTATTCGATTTTGTGTCTTTTTCGTATATTAATAATTATAATCATTATAAATTATGGGTTTCAACTGCGAAATGAAGACTTCCAAATACACTTAGCGTGTAGTACCACACACGTCCTAATTATTAATTCTCTGAGCTTGAACAAAGATTTAGTTAAATGTAACTAGGAGACAAATCATTTGAATTCAAACTAAGTGGGTTAGAGCATCAACCTCTTTTGGTCTGGATTGCTTATGGTAAAAAGGCTTGGGCTCAAATCCCAGTTGGGTGTAATGAGAGTGGCTTTTCATATGTGGTTTTCCGCTCTCCCTGCACGCAAATGTATGTAGGCCTATATTTCCTTTCAATGTTATTATTATTATTATTATTACGGTGGAGGCCTGGTATTACCCCCCCACCCCCCTTTTCAATGTTACTTTTCTTAAATTCTATCACTATAAGATTTGCAGACAACCTGAACGGGTAGGTAGACGAGGAGCACAAAATAATATCTATTTTTTAGTAGCGCGTCTTACTTACTATCCGTTCGGCGTTCGAGCTATACGCTTGTATACTAATTATACTAGTGGTTTTAAGGATTAGTAAGACTATGTATAAAAGTGTACCCGCATTTTCATCGAGGGAAAGAGGAAAACAAATTGGGAAAAAAACCTCAGTACATCCGACCGAAATTCGAACCTCGACCTCTCTGTCATCGACAGTTTAGTACACTGCGAGAGTAGCGCGTTAAACATTGCGGCCACCGAAGTGGGTAATGTTTTATTATAGTAAATTATCTAATAACAAAAAAAATCAGTTAATTTGGTTATATTCGTGAAATTTTATAATAGAAAATTAGCTCTAATAATTTTAAGTTTATGATGTTTGAAACAAAACTGCTGTACTCTCTCAGTATGTTATTTTGACATTTGATATTTTTTTAGACTAAAGATGTGGATATGCTGAAGAGGATGGCAAAATCCATTATTATTTTAAATTGACGTCCGAGACTGGGGGGGAGAGGAGGAGGGTCTTTTTCCCCATTCCTTCCTTACCTTCCGCGTCTTCAGCAGGCTCCAGTAACGAGATGCTAAGCTAAGTCGCAAAGAGAAGCCAGCACTACTAACTGGCCCGGTGTTATGCTGGCAACCCTGCTTGGACCTCGCGCGCATGCGTGCAACTCTCGAGAGATCACAATAAACAATAGCCTAGCTTGATAGTTCAGTTGTCAGGCGGAAGGGCTCGTGGCATGTTGTGTTGTTAATGTGATGCCACGCTGCGTGCGGTGTGTGTTTACGTGAGAGACAGACGCCATGGCTCGCGGTAGCCGACTGCTCGCGCAGCTAGTGTTCTCCTTGGTGACGGTAATACCCGTGATGCGATGCGACACCTCCGGGAGGACCTGCGAACCCATCCGCGTGGACATGTGTCGCGATATCGGCTACAATGTGACGGGTATGCCTAACCTCGTGGGACACGAGCTCCAATCGGACGCCGATTTCACCCTCCAGACGTTCGCCCCCTTGATCCAATATGGGTGCTCGGCGCAGCTACATTTCTTCCTGTGTTCGGTATACGTCCCCATGTGCACCGAGAAGGTCCCAGCCCCAATAGGGCCCTGTAAGGGCCTGTGCGAGTCCGTTCGAGCGAGGTGTTTCCCCGTGCTGCAAGGGTTCGGTTTCCCTTGGCCCGCAGCGCTTAATTGCTCCAAGTTCCCTCAGGAGAACAACCATCAACATATGTGCATGGAGGGCCCCGGCGAGGCGGCTGGTTCTGGGGGCCTGGTCCCAGCTCTGGTAGGGCCTGACTCCACCAAGACGGGTGGACCCTTCTTCGGGGCCCACCTTTCATGCTACCAGTACGGCAAGCCCAACCTATACGTGTTCGTGAACCGTTCCGGGCGCTGCGCCCCTCTGTGTGAAGCCCACGTGTTGTGGGGGCCCGAGGACAAGAGACTGGCTGAGGTTTGGCTCGCCGTGTGGGCGGGTCTCTGCTTCCTGTCTTCGCTGGTCGCAGTGCTCACATTCCTGGTCGACTCGGGCAGGTTCCGGTACCCAGAGCGTCCCCTGGGGCCCCTGGCATTGTGCCACGTGTTCCTGGGGGCGGGGTGGGGGTTAAGGGCTGTGGCCGGCAGGGCCGCCGTTGCCTGCACCCCTGATCCCGGGGATCCCACCAGGTCATTGTTGGCGCAAGATGGGCTGGAGAACGCCAACTGCGCCGTTGTCTTCCTCCTGCTCTACTACTTCGGCACGGCGGCTTCCGTCTGGTAAGAACAGATTCGGAAAAGATAATAATAATAATAATAATTGTCTTTAAAAAGAAACCGTAAACGTTCTTGAGCTGTTTCCCTCGGTTAGTGAACTGGTGCTTGTACAATTATTATAACATCTCAAATAATAGCTAGGTCTCTATTTTAAAATTGTTTCGTTTCGCTAGACTCAAAAAGTCTACCGCGACCTTGAACCTCTTAGTATTTTTTTCATAACAAATCCTAAATATTGCGAATGTGAGATTAGTTCTTTATTTCCTTTATTCAAGAATGATTGTAGATCTAATGAATTAACATTAATAAAACTATCACACTTAGCTCAAACCCGTTTAAAAAAAAAAAGCTACTGGATTGCCAACTTAAAATACCCTAATACATTCAAACTTCTATTATATTTAATCATATTAATTAGATAAAAATAATCGTTTATATGTTTATAGCTAAAAAAATTAATCAACTAAGCATAACGTAACCGAAGTTAATTAACATTCAATTAAAATAAAATTGTAGGGTACCAGTACCTAACCAAGAGGCAGTGAATATGTTAGCGCTATAATTTAATAAAACAAATATTTTATTTGTTTATAATTTAAAAAAAATTAATCAACCAAGCTTAGCCTAACCGTCCAAGTTTATTAAAATTCAATAAAAATTTAGGAAAATTATTAAGTGGTTCAACAATTTTATTCAAACTGGATTATTGGGGGAATGTTTTTAATTAAAATTAAATTAGGTTTTTGATAAAGGGATACTTTACTAGCGATTGATTTTTGAACATTTAATACTATTCAAAATTGTCTTTACATATTTTGTTCGAAATGGGTATATCTGAGGAGGGTTTTACACATTAAATAACACTATATTTATTTTTCCAGAAAAGTTTATTAATAGGCCAGTCTATTTTTGAAAATGTTATTCGGAACTATGGCACTATAGCTAAAACTGCACGTGAGATAGAATTGTACGATTCATTGGTGTCTTATAATTTATTTTACAAAGCGATGGACATTATAGAGGAGGCCCCCAACCAAGTTTCAATTTAGAACAAGGCTTTGTAAAGCCACAACGTTCAAATAGTTTCTCAACAACAATAAAATAATGTGAAAACATAGTTTAAAACGCGCTTTAACAGCCTTTAGTCAAGAGACCAGGGTTCTAATCCGAACACATTTTTTAAAATGTATTGTTTCATAATATTAAATATATAGAATTAAGTTAATAGTTCTAACTAAAATATAATAATTTAAATAAGTTTTTTTTTAAAATTTAAACTGAAATATTTTTCTTTGGCCCATAGAAATATATTGGCTAAATTGACTGATATGAAGCAACTTTAAAACAGATGATAATGTAGGTGCTATGCATTTTTAAAGACTCCAATAAACTGCTAACACACTTTACTAATAATACTTTCTTTTTGCTGGTGGTTGGGGGATGAAACATGAAACATCCCTTCCCCGTATGGCCTTGCTCTTGTAAAAAATATATATATATAAAAAATTCCCAAGTCCCCAACATTTGTACTGGTCCACTGTGATTCAATGCCAAGATATATGCAATGCATAGCAGTTTCCAGGAAGACTTTAATAAATAGATAAAGATAGGATCTACTAAGAGAGCCATAGTGGTAGGTCTAATGTGTTATTTCTTACGTAATGATTATTGTTGTTATGGCCTGACAATTTTCTACAAATGATGCTATTTATTATGGTTTTACACACAACAATTTGACAACAATGGAATTTTAATTTGTAAGTTCGGCACACAAATATAATATTAATTATGACCATTTCATCGCTCGTAACACATAAGGGTCGGGAACTGAAAAGGTATGATTATAATTTAGATTAAGTGTACCCTTATTTTCTTGAAGAGAGAGAGAGAGGGAGTAGAAAATCCTGTAAGAAAAAACAACCTCGGAACCCTTTGCTGGAATTCAACCCGAGCTTCCCTGCACCAGAAACCAGACAAGGTTAACTTAACGTTTAGTCTGCGTGCCCACCGATACAGGTGATGTATTAATATAAAATAGTTTGCTTCAAATTGGGATATTAGGCCCAATATAGGCTACTGTAAATTCATTAAATAACTAACTGCTCGAGTTAAATATTTATGACCCGCCTCGGTGGCGTAGTTGGCTAACGCGCTTGTCGTGTTGAGCTCGACTGCTGAGGACGGGGAGATCGAGGTTTGGTTTTCCACTCTCCCTCCACGCAAATGCGGGTTCACTTCCTCCAATTCAACCTTCCCAATTCCTAATCCATTAGCGTAATCAGTACTTAAAGCGTATAGCCCAAACGGGTAGTAAGACGCGGTGCTAAATATTATTATTATTATTATTAAATATTTATGACATAAAAAAAACCAGATTCAATTCAGTGAATGTCAAAGTTTCAGATTATGGAGTGGCCAATATTTAGTTTTAATCGTTTCCCACGCTTAGACATATAACCAGAGGCAACTTGAATAATGTTTCTAAAATGGGTAGTATAACTTTATTCTCTTTTTTTTTCTATCTCCACGCGCTCTGTTCTAGTCTGTGTTTGAAGTTGACTGACAAGCTTGGGAGACTGTAATTAACACTTCATTTCGCCGCTACAACAAAAATAAATCATGGCCTGGCTCATTCCTACATTTTCAGCTTAATCCACTGCCATTTTCTTAAGCGACGAAAGATGTGCACTTATTAATATTAACTACACGCTTAAACGAAACAGAAGGAAAATATACAGGATAATTAGATTTAATAGGTTGGTAAGAATCAATCTGACCCGCCACGATGGCCGCATGGCTTAAGGCGCTACTCTAGCAATAGACTAGACTCTCGGAGATGAGATCGAGGTTAGATTCCGGTCGAGTATACTGAGAGTGGTTTTCCACTCTCCCTCTTCGTAAATGCGGGTACACTTCCTCTAAATTCGACCTTCCTAATCCCTAGCACATAAGTGTAATTAGTACATATGCGTATAGCCCGAACAGGTACGGTGCTAAAACAATCCTGTTTAAATTGAACAGTTGTTAAAGGCCACGCTTCGGTGGATAAGTTCTTTTTGACATTTAATTCGATTAAAAAGTATTTGTGACGTATTTTAAAAACTAACATTGCACATCAGTATAATTTTATACAAAGTCTTTGATTAAGATTATATTACAAAGATCCAATATTTTATTATAAAATGTGATTCTTTGGATTTTCTTTAAAACTACTTTTGCTACAGGAGGCCTGTTTTTCTTTTTTAAGTTATAGTCAACACAAAACTATCCCAAAAACTTTAATGAAGTAATTTTTCTTATTGTACTATAAATAACAAGCTATTTCAAAATTAATACTTAAAATAACACGTTGGTGCATAAACGGCACAAGCATTACAAAAAGGCTACTTAGAATGGTCCTTTTTTATAGTAGGTTAATAGAACTTACTTTAACTGTTGCAAAGTTAAACATACACTACAAAGTTTATTTTACAAACTGTGATAAGAGAAATAGTTTGGCTACATACAAACTGCAAACTTATCCCGATAATTTGTTATAAAGTATAATACACACTAGCGAACTGAACACCGTCGCGAACTCTGTTTTGTGTGCTCAGGGCCAGTGGCAGCTCGTGTATAGGCACTACGGAACTGCAGCACCCCCTATTTCCACTTGATATTATCGATAACATTTAATATAATGAGTTCTTTTTTCTTTAATTCTTTATTTATTTTTGTAGTACAATATATATTCCTAAAGCTTAATGTCAGTACTTCAGTAGCCATCCCCCAGTTTATGAAAAAAAGATACAAAAATCTATGTATGGAACTGTGCGCTTCACAGTTCCAGTGACGTGGTGTTTGACTGTTATGCGCATTCGCACATAGGAGAGGGTGGGTAGGAAGGCGGGACCGCCAGGTAGAGAGAGCATTGTTGATTGTTTTCTCCAATCTCCATGTAAAATTGAATCATTGGCTGCAGTGTGGGGAAAGAAGCGGGTTCGGCAACTGTCCACGCTATGCGTAACAGCGCTCCGAACATTTATTTGTTGCGTGGTCTCAAAACCTACTCCGGTTGTGTCCTTGCGCGTCGCGAACATTGTAAAAAAAATTCGTTCGCAACGGCGTTTGGCTCGCTAGTGTGTACCCTGCTTAACAGTACAGTAGCCGTGATAATCGCATGTGGATGTTTTCTTATCTTCGTTTTTGGTATCTTATCTGCTTCTTTTAGGCTCCCATTCAGTCAGACCTGTTGGCAAGTCTTCAGAATACAGTTGTTCGCACCTTGGCAGCGTTTATCAACTCTTTGCAATCTTCTTATTCTTTGTTAATGATCTGAGATGGTCTTGAATGAGCCTTTCATAATGAAGCTAGGAATAGCTCAAGAGCTCGCTCCCTCCCCCTTTTCCTCCTAAAACATAGATAAATATTGTTAAATTGAGTTACAAGAAGGACTAAGGGTACGGCCAGACTGGGCGAGCGAGCGCGCGCGTGCGCTTGAAAGATAGAACTGGTTCTTTATTTCAAGCGTGCACGCTCGAGCCGGAACAGTCTAGCTTACAGGCGCTAGCAATACTATTGTATGTTTGTTCATTGAATGCTAGGAAAACTTCTCAATTTGACATATTTGACATTTTTAAATAAATATCTATAGGTTTAACACACTTGCCACTAACGGCTTAATTTAATTGGTAAGATAATAAACCATACATATATTATTACGTACAGTAGCTCCATGGCTTCTTTGGTGCTGACTGACAGCTCACAGCTGACTTATGACAGTCAAAATTTAGATATATAGCTAAATTTTTACTGCCAAAAGTGACAGCTACTAAACACATGTCTTTGCAGATCATCTGGTTCAGCGTAGGGATACGTAATTTGGTCTGGTAACTTTTTAAAGCTGTCAACTGTCAGTTGTGATCTGTCAGTCAGCACCAAAGAAGCCATGTGGCTACTGTGTGTACATATATTTGTAAAACCGATATGTTAAAATACTTCAATATTATAATCAAAGTAGGCCTTTACAAAAAAGAAGCCTATATAGAGGATGAGAAAATCACAACAGTAAATCACTTGTCAAAATCCACCCTAAGCTACCTGAGCCAAGATTCTAACCTTTGGCTCTGTCAACAATTACCGAGAGCCATCTGCTAATCACGCGCTCGCACGCCAGTTTGGCAGCTCAGTCGCTCAGTCTCTCTCGCTTGCACGCTTGTCTGTCTGGCCGAACCTTAATACGCCAATTTTTTCCCCTTCAAAAGCGCAATAATTTATTATTTGGCTTATTCTTTCTTTGCAATTCTTCTTTATCCTTTATCAATGGAATATATAGTATGATTTTGGTAGGAAGAACAGTAAAATTTGGTGGTCTAGGGGTTAGGTTTCAGATTTCTGTGTTGTGGGGTCCGGGGTTCAATCCTCGGTCCCGGCACAGATTTATCTGATTGCCAAACCCTTCCTTCACCTCTGACAAGACGTGTATAAATCACAACTTGTGAATTTGGGGAATGCCAGGCCTCCGCCGTGGTTCGGATTCCACGTTAAACTGTAAGTCCTCCATTTCATCTCATAATCACCCTACCATTACACATTAGCGTATGTGCCTATAACCCGAACGGATAGTAAGACGCGGTGCTAATAATAATAATAACAATAATAAAATTTAATTAGTAAAGTTACTAAAACAATTTTAATATATTCATACATTAAGTCGTGTTATTTGAAGCTGTCACTTTTGATATATATCATCAATACCTATAAAATAATACAAATAATAAAGTAAAATGTTACCACTGTTGGCCGCAATGAAATATGTTTGAATTTTCTCTACTGTTCTTCCAACCAAAATCAGGGTGTACATATTATTTTTTCTCAATTATTATTATTATCATTATTATTATAATTTGTGCTTTCCTTATGTCACACCCACAACATATATTTTCTCAAAATTCGTTTATATTTGGTATATTAAGGATATGTATTATTATTATTATTATTATTATTATTATTAGCACCGCGTCTTACTACCTGTTCGGGTTATACTCACTTACGCTAATGTGTAATGGTAGGGTGATTATGAGATGAAATGGAGGACCTACAGTTTAACGTGGAATCCGAACCACAGTGGAGGCCTGGCATTCCCCACATTCACAAGATGTCTTGTCAGAGGTGAAGGAAGGGTTTGGTAATCAGATAAATCTGTGCCGGGACCGAGGATTGAACCCCGGCCGCCAGCATAGAAGGCTGACACCTTACCCCTTGACCGCCAGGTCACCTACAAGGATATGTAAACTAAGATTCTTTATTTTTAGTGCTCCCCGGGTGCGTCTTATTACCCGTCCGGCTTATCTGCATATTAATGGTCTGGGTATGAGGAAGGCATAATTTATAATAAGACCACGTTTTCATGGTGGCAGAGTGGGAAACCATTTATGAAAAACTACCTTTACACCCGGTCGGGATTCGAACCCCCGATTTCCCAATCATCGGTGAACCAGATAAGACAACAGATTTAACGCCTTTATCGGCATTCCCACTGATACGGCTACATAATTTATTAATTTAACTCAAATCCAAACACCCACGTTTGTTTAAAACTAGAAACGGGATCTCTCTGGTGTCTTGCTTTTTCAAACCAATGTGTTCCACCAATCCATGTTAAAATACTAGCAGTCCACTTGGCAACTGTGCAGTTTTACCCCTCCCTTGGCACGATTGGAGAGTCTTCCACCCTCTTTTTCCAAACAAACATTCCTCACACACACACACAGACACCAGACACCTTTTCCATGTCTTTCGTCTTGATCTCTTTTCTTCTCGAAGCAGCACCACCTCGACGCTCCTTTAAACCAAAGAGGAATGAATAGATTGGAAAGGTAAAAGACTTGACATGTAGGATTTATTCGAATGACTGGGTTCATTGTCAATTTTCAACTTGCCAGACATGTAGGATTTATTCGAATGACTGGGTTCATTGTCAATTTTCAACTTGCCATAGAAAAGCTAAATGAAGAAACCTTGCTTTAGTGACACTTTTGTACTATGGAAAAACCTATTATTGTTGAAACATTGACATTTATAATAATATTGTGTTTTTGTATCAAATCCATCTGTTTTCTTTACTTTGCTAACTAGTGTCAGCTTTATTTAGTGCAATAGTTATATTATTTAAAATTTGTTTTCTATCGAGGAATATCTCAGCAGTGATTTCAAATTTTAGTTATGATAGGCCTAAATTAATTTGTTATAAAATTCTATCAGTGTCGTTTTAACCAAACGGTTGGCTATTTGTGAGAACTTAAATGGGTTTTGAACATAACCTTTATTGTTGAAATTATCAAAGATAGAATGTCACTAATTAAAAAAAACTTTGATTTAAACATGGTGTCAATTTTTGCATTTCTGTAAGATATAGATCGTATATTTATTGGCTACTCTACACTCATGTTTTTCTCTAAAAGATTATAGAATTCTAGACCTGAAGTTCTATTTTGTAGTAACGTTTTTAACATTCTAACGATTCCAAATTAACTCATTGTTATAGTTTTCTGCCTTTCAACCTAGTTTATTTTAATTTTATGATTAATCCATTTGACTAAGTCTCTTTTTTTGATAACGTTAATCAACGCAAACATTCTAAATAATGAAAAGAACAACAAAACAAGCTTAGCAATTAGCGGGAAGATGAGCTATCTCAGTTATTTGATCAGCTGAAACAAAATAACCAAGCTGATGTAGACTCTGATGGCGGAACCAAAGTTTAAAAGGCTTGTTATTTTGATTGGCAGCTCCATTAGTCTAGAAGGCCGTGACAGGCATGCTCACCCGCGGGCAGAACGAAAAATAAAAGGACACCGAACATAATACTATGGAAAAAGAACAGATAAGTTCTTGGTTTGGTTTATTAACTTTACATGTCATCCTAAATATTGACGTTCAGGCATTTTGAAAAACGATTAACCCTATGAAGTTCACAAGTCGGTAGCGCGTCTGCCTTCTGAACAAAGTGTGCCTCGCGTTCAACTTCCAGCATGGCTGAAATATTAACAATAATTAGTGAAATTGGGGGTTTCCCCTTTTACATTGATGGATTAGCGGCTGGGATATGGTTGCTGTATATGTTCTAAATTTAATTTAGTATATTGTGTCAGACTTCTGTGCTGGCGGCCGGGGTTCAATCCTCGGCCCCGGCACAGATTTATCTGATTTCCAAACCCTTCCCTCACCTCTGACAACACATCTTGTGAATGTGGGGAATGCCAGGCCTCCCCCGTGGTTCGGATTCCACGTTAAACTGCAGGTCCTCCATTTCATCTCACAATCTTACCATTACACATTAGCGTACGTGCGTATAACCCGAACGGGTAGTAAGACGCGGTGCTAATAATAATAATTTAGTTTATTTATAAGTCTTGTGCTGATATAATCAATCGGTTCAGAAAGTGCAAGTTAAATACCGTTCTTCAAGTAATATAATAATAATAATAATAATAATAATAATAAAAACTAGCCTAGAGGAAACGCTTTATATAATTTAAACTTATATGGCATTTCAAAACGCTACGTATTCAATCTACTTTCATGTGTCCATACGTCAACATAAATGTTCTGCAGCTGCTAATTTTTAAATATTGTTTTTCTCCTTGTACTACTAGCCGACCGGAAGATCTGCAGTTTATTACACTAATTCGTTTAGGCCGAGGCGGGTAGAATTGAAAGGAAATTCACCCGTATTTGTTTTAAGGGAGAGTTAGTGCAAACTAACCTTAATACAGCCAGCTGGTATTTGAACGTGAATCAACCAATGCAGGTGAAAAGTAAATTTCCCATAAAAATTATTAGAATTGAAATTGATAGTTTTAAATTTTTTAGGAATTAATTTTGTTTGGATACAACAGTAAACCGGTAATTGAGTGTGACAGGGTTGCCACGCAGCTGGAGAGCTGGGAAAACGCAGGAAATGTTTTGTTTCTAAAAAAAAGAAGAAGAAAAACGGAGAAAAAACAACTATCGATATTTTACTTTCAATGCAAACCCTTTTTTAGATAATTAATTTGTTTATGTTTTCTGTATCTTATCGTAATATCTCTGACAACCTGATTAAGAATTCAATTCCTGCCATTGATTTCGGAAATGGGCTAGACACATAACTAGGCCTAATTTACAATTTTGCTTGTATTAGAATATCCGTAGTAGGAAATATTCTATTATAATGTAAAAGTTTTATTTATTGCTACTTGATAAGTGAAGCACTTTTAAGGCTATAGAGAAACAAACAAAATTAACATTCTCGTTAGTAAAAAATACACAAAAACAAGATATTCGATTAAAAATAGNAGCTGCTTCTACTAAATATCAGGACTCGGAAATAGCGCGTTCAGTTGAACTAGCTACTTTTATTATGAACTTTGGGTAAACAAATGAAAATTTAAGCAGTGGAACTAATTTTAAACTCTGCTTGTATCGCGGATGAACGTGAAAGACTTTTTGTCGATCATTTAGAGTCGCTTTGCTGATCATCTTTTGAAAATCGTTAATTTTAATTCACCCAAATTATACAAATCTGTGAAATGCTTTATAAACGGGTAGCAGTTGCCATAGGCAGCATAATTTTGCATTGAATATTTCTATAACATTTCCTCCTCCTTATTTAGGATTATTATTATTGTTGGATTTTCATTCTATAATGACAGGAATTATTGTTAGTTTATTACTTATCTGCGTATAACCCGAACGGGTAGTAAGACGCGGTGTTAATAATCATATTACTTATCATTACTTTGAAGATAATGGACCTGCTGTAAAATAAATTCAAACAAGGCTTATTTTTATACATTCAAATACACAGAATAAAGGCAACTTCCGATTAAATTGTTTGAACATTAGTTTATTAAAAATAACATCTTGGATGATGTCAACATAAATCAAATAGAACTTTGTAGTATTTCAAGTTAAGACACCTTAAATTATGTTTCATTCATTCTTATTTTATTTATATTATTGAGCTATAAAGAACAACACTCTTATTGGTTGAATTGCAACATAATAATTATTATTAAGTGCCGGGTTTTCTTTAGTGAGCCAGTCTTTCCGTCACTGGGTTGACCTCGTTCATAGTGCAAGCGATTTGCTTGGTAGTAAGAAGCTATATATTCCATTCACGATAGGTTTTTACTTGGATGACAGTTCGAAAATCATATGTTTAGGTTTTGGATTGCCAACACTTGTAAAATATCACAGTTTTGTTATAAATATAAAGATCTTTAATTGCCTGTTATATATTACATTTAAAATAACGTAAACTTAAGTTTTCTCATACTATTTCATTTTTTTAAATAATTTCTTTTTATCCAAATCGAAACAATATTTTAAACATAATTAAAAGTACTTATTTTTCGTTTTGGAACGTTATTGATTATGTTTAATATAGTGCACACATCAATACCTTTTAATACAGGCATCGTATTTACTTGGAAAAGAGAAAATTCTTGTCATTTTTTTTACATATAATAAATGATTTTATGATTATTTTATTGTATTTTGAAATATTTAACTGAATAAAATATTTTCATCCACTGCGTGTCTGCATCATTGTAAAAAAACTTGTTTACCGTTATGTTCAGTCATATGGTTTAGATTCGTCAGTCGCCATTTTGAAGCTATGTTCGTTAGAAGTTTTTGTGAAAGTGGTGTGAATATTTTTTTAAGTGAAATAAAACTATAAATAAACTTTGTGTCCGACCTCAAATAAATATATAAATAATATTGGCCTAAATTACTGTGGTTAACTATCACATTAATATATTACCTTATGTTTTCATTACAGTCATCCAAAGTGATAGATGTCAGCTGTAGGCGTAGTGATATATTAGGGATTACTTCTAGCAATATTTCGAGCTGTCATCCAGGTAAACTTAGCTCGTGAATGACTTATAGTTTTAATTTTAGAGACACATTTTTAAACATTGTTTTACTATGACGCACACATACACATTGTGACACACACTTAGGGGCCGTATTTTGGTGCTCGTAGGCTCTCTGCACTTTTATTACAAAATTTGTCATAAAAGGGGTAGACGTGTATTCTATTTTAACCCTTTGACTGGAAATCATTCAGTGAAAACTATTAAGTTTCAAATATTATAAATGATAAACCACCTCAATTGATGGAATGATGATTACTTTTATACTTATAATTTGTAGAACAGCCTCTAAATTGCGCATGTAATGTACATTGAATTGAAGCTCCTGGAAACGATCGAGTGCATTTCACTAAACAAGTAAGAGAATAAAGCTAGTATTTTTTGGTTCAAAACTGTTTTGTAGATTATGTATAAGTATATCTGTAATCTGTTATATTAGAAAGTTAATAAGGGGGTCACATTAAAATAAACAGTGTGCCTTTTAAATAAAAATGGGTGAAATACATTTTAATATTTTGTTATTATTTACTGTGTTGACTAAGATTGGCCTAACCTAAAATCTCTTATGAATATAAGCGAAGACACTAAACTGGTTAGGTTAAAAGTAAAATATTATTATTATTATCATCTTACTATCCGTTCGGATTATACGCACGTACACTAATGTGTAATGGTAGGATGATTGTGAGATGAAATGGCGGACCTACAGTTTAACGTAGGATACGAACCACGGTGGAGGCCTGGCATTCCACACATTCACAAAAATAAAAGTTCTTCAGTAAAATGTAAACGTTATTTCTGAAATGTATCAATGTTCCACGGCAGTTGAGATTTTTTGGTCAACTAGAAGATTTCAATGGTCGTATTCTTGAACCTAGCTCTACAAATGAAGGAACCACGTCCACAGAAAGCTGCAGTTACTTTTTTTTTAGGCACTCTACAATATTTTCTGGACACATTGTAGCCTGGCATTACGATGCTGCAAGATCATTGAAAAAAAAACTATAATTAAATCCGTGACGCGCTGGTTGATATCTAGAAATGTGAAAACAGAAACTACCAGTGGTTAATGGAACAAAAGGTTTAGTATAAAGAATCATAACAGTTTATAAATGGTATTCATGTTAGCCATTTGTAAAAATAACCTGAAAAACTTTGACAGAATAAATAAAAAGCACTCCATGAACCTTGAATTGAGTTATGCGTTTGTTAAAGTATGTCCTTGATTTTGGTTGATGTTCGAGACAAAGACAAAATGAATAGAAAAGTTTTGAAAAAATGAAAAGAACTTATGTT
This sequence comes from Timema poppense, assembly GCA_902141375.1. Classification (NCBI taxonomy): domain Eukaryota; kingdom Metazoa; phylum Arthropoda; class Insecta; order Phasmatodea; family Timematidae; genus Timema; species Timema poppense. The sequence continues at coordinate 63,393 of CABFOV010002103.1, read as the reverse complement.
TAAATTTGTATTTCAATGCAAAGGCTTTCAACGGGGTTGAAGGAGGGAGGGGGGACCCGAGTCATTTTGCTAATCGTTTTCGCTCGTATAGTTTGAATACTAGCCTCTACGTGGAGGATTCGAACCCGGAATCTTTCAGTGGCGGGCGGTTTGTCGTCTCCCGAAGGTAACACTGGTGATGCCGCGTGGCCTATAGTCTCCATGCAAACCTCCCGCTGTAAACAACTGTCATCCTGTAAAACCGGTGAAGGCTTGTTTGGGTTGTGGTGTAAAACCTCCTCCCCCCGATCCTCCGTCTCGTGGTACGCCACTGGGCTGTAAAAATAACTGACAAACTCAGGAAACTGGCCCCCCCCCCATGCGCTGTAAATATTGTCGGCCAATAAAACTCTAGCACAGCATCATGCATGACAGGATGTGTGTTATATGGCCCCGGTTTGGAGAGGTGCCCACATTGCTTGTTTCTAGCGTTTACTTTCTAAACACAGAGCAGTGCAAGCTCACTAGAATATAGTTTTATTTATTTTCTGCTCCACGTTTTACTACCCGTCCAGGCTATACGCCTTTAACCACAACATGAGTTATGGACGTGTAAGGTACAATTTATAATAAATGTACCTGCATTTGTTTTCCTTACAGGAAAACCCCCCATCAATATATACAATTTTTATTAGAGCCATCACCTTCCCGTCGCCGTGAAAGTAGTATTAAATGAGCCTGACATTTAGTCTGCGTGCCCACCGAGGTGGACAGCAAAATTAATAAACATTTTCTTTTTTATATATTCTTTAATTCGTGTTTTAAAGCAAAACAAGTCTTATTTGTATCGTTGTATACACTTTTCCTATTATCAGATAGTAAAATAATGAGTTTTGATTTTGGCGGGAGCATTTGCATCGATGAAATAAAGAAATGAATCCTTTCCAGCTAGAATGTTGCGTCATTGTACAAAGATTGACAGAGTCGTGTATTATGTTAATTTATATACTCGTTAATCGCATTTGGGATTACCTTTGTTCCGGTGAAGGAAGACAAGTTTAGTCGAACAACCGTTACATTGTTGATGGAATGTTACTAGTATAATAACTGCCGCCCCTCACCAGCAAGAATGTAACAAGACAGTTGATTTACAGTCTCGAGGAACTGCCAACCTAACGACGCGGAAACACGCTAAATGTATCAACATCACCCCTCTCAATCTTCATTGTGAAGCTGTGTTCACGATTCATAAATTAAAGAGTAAACGTATGTGTTAGCACGAGTTCTTTTGAAACTAATCAACGATATCAGTTCGTTGTGTCGTAGCAATTATTCAAGATTGATTTTTTTAGCAGTGCGTTTACTACCCGTTCGGCTTATACACCTAAGATTTTTGTTAAAATCTTAAGTATTTGCACACGAGAATCGATCATTTTAACGAATCAGAATTGCCATTTAATTTGAATTTTGTTTTTATATGTTTGATCTTGCTTCTCTCTGATATTAAAAAAAAATTAACTTAACTAATATATATTAATGTGAATAATATTAATTATAAAGCAACCCGCACTCATGGAACCGAGGGCATGGGAATCAGACTCTTCTGGTCTGCTCTTACGATTTTGGGTAGGTCGAGGTTCAAATCCGAGCTGGATGAAATGAGGGCGTTTTTTAATCAAATGTTTTTCCACGCAAATGTAGGCACATTTCCTTTAAATTCCACTTTTTTCATCCCTACATCATTAAAGAAATTAAAATGCATACAGACCGGACAGGTGGTAAGACACGGGGAGGGGGGGTGTTTAAAATATCCGCATGAAAATGACTTGCTGCTTTTAGAGTTTAGCTTTTCTCCGTTATAGGTCTTTGCTGCTAGTATTTATGTTAGACGAGATTTATTGAGTTAAATTTCAAGAATGATTAGGGATGGTTTGAAAACAACGTAAAAGGTGTTAATCGCATACGTACTCATCTTAAATAATTATTCTATTGTGAACCAAGCCCAATAGCTATGTGGATTATATGAGGTACGACGATACAAATGATACATAATAAAATGGTTTCTTGGTTATCTCTTATTTTGGACAAATTCAAATCCATGTGATACTTAAATAAGGACTGTTAGTTGCTGTAAGGTCCTATTTCGATCCAGAATCCTAATGAATATTAGTTTTTTGGTAGGACAAAATGCCTTCCTTCAGTTATATAAGGCCTTCTATCATACTAAATACTAATATATAGTAGGATTCTGGTACAAAACAAGGCCTTCTATAACGGAATTTCTACCTAAATCAAGATAAATAGTTATTTTAGATCGTTATTTATGTAAAGGAGTTAAAATGGTTATGCTGTACATTAATCAGCAACACTTTTAATACTGTATCTCGCTTTAGCTCTTAGGTAGTGAATTAAACCTTGCTCATAATAAATATACATAAGGTACATACACACAGATCTTATTTGGAATGTAACTGAATTAATTTATTACTCTGCTTTTTTTTCTATCAAAGTGTTTAAATAAATTATGCTTAGTTAAGTTAGTTAAAGTTAACAAAGGCATTAAATAGTTAAACAGCCAACTTGGACGCCAACAATAATCTACTTTCCTGGGAACAGGATGTATTTGTAGTAATAACAATTTTCCGTTTCAGTAAATTACACATTTTCTCTCTCTTTAGTAGGTAACATTCCCGTGCCAACAATGAAGTTAAATAGTTTTGTAGTTGTTTGCAATCCCTAATTTTAAGTTAAGTGAATACTTTATGCTGTCGGGATACTCTATACTAAAATATTTTATTCAGGGTAAGTTATTTTGTGTACAAATTAGTAATGACGTTAATGAAACCTGAAGCTTGTCCTAAAGTTCCCATTTGGTACAAAACGCGAATCCAATCCGATCCCATATTCCTGTTACACGTCCTAAATATTTAAAATTAAATAATGGCCATAACGCTTGGACACACAGGCAAATACACAGATACACAAATATAGACAGATATACGTGTTTGTATGTATTTTGATACATAAAAAACATAAAATGCTATTAGATTAAATGGCATTACATCGCATGTTCACTGTGTTTCTCTCATTAATACAGCCACTCAAAAATATCAACCCCACATGATCATACGTTGTCAGTGACATATTAATTATGCGACCTCTCCGCTGGCTGTTATTGTTGTCCGCCTTTGTTTGGTGTACTTTTTTTGGCCTTTGCCTAAGTGACCTGGCCAGACTTGATGATCACCCTGTACAACAATCTCACAAATATAGTTAGGCAGCTTACGACGAATTTGAGGTCAATGTGGGCACACTGGACAAAAGCACCAACATTTTCCCACATGCCTCTTTGGACCATAACTTTAAATTTTCGATAGGAACTGCCTCCTCCAGCGACCATCTTAAAATACGAGTGTATTACCAATATCTCGGCTACTAAAGAAATTAGGATCCCAATATTAGTGTCTAAATATACGTTTTCGGGGTCAAAGAATACAAATAGACAATTTCTAAATACATCAGACAATTTATATATTCACAATATTAACTTTACTGATGTAGGCCTACCTGTGTACCATTAGAAACTATTCACCAAGTTTTTATTTTGAAAAGTATATGTGTATTAAATGCATAGTAACAGACATAATTTTTTAACTGAAAAATGGCATATTATATGAAATATAAAATTATGTAAAGATAACTATATGAAAGATGCCCTTGCTTATGCCGTATTCAAACAATGACACCCGCAGTGTTTTCTGAAATTCCAACCTGTCTATCTGCAGGCACACCTACCCCCACATCCACGTTGGTTCTTACAGCTACATTTCACTTTGAAGTAACAGGTAACATGTTCCATTCAGGAACCCAAGATACACTGTTTCCATTCAAAGTCTAGCCCCATCCTAGTGGATTAAGAGCGTGCTATACATAGTGCTCACCGGTGCACCGTACTCCTGACTGATATGCAACCCGCTTTGAGTGTTGCACTTGTGCTTCCCTATTTGGGTGTTGTTTCTCCATTGTCTTTTAGGGCTCTTTTACTCAAGCGTTTTCGTGTGGCTGAGGTCGACCACAAAATGTGGTCCCAATGTCAATGTAAAATGTGGTTGAGCCAGCTTCAAATGACCTGGAGATTCCTACACTTTACAAGGTAAATTAGATCGTTCATAGTATGGATTCTGACGAAGAAGCATTATTACTTTTAGTGCTCCTCCAACGACGCAGGAAGAGAAGGAAATCACGGAGGTTCTGGGTACATTCCATTGTTGAGGTGCAGCTACAATTTGGGCAGTTTCACACTCCATACCATGAAATTTGCATTTATCTGGATCAGTTTTTTCAGTTATCAATGCGAAGTTACTGTGTAACACTCACAAATTTTCTCTCACGCTTTGATATTCTAGATTCTGTTGCTGTGTACATCACTAGTGTAGTTCCAAATCACGGGCTCAGCTTGGATCTTTGCAATGAACGTGTCTGTGTCGAATGGTCCCACAATGTTGTCTGACAAGACATACCACCAAAATGTGCTTGATCAGATAAGGGGTCCGTGTGAAAAAGGAAACGTTTCAGTCGGCCTGTGGTCAGTGGACGGGTCTGGCAACAGCCGGCCACAACGGTGCACATGTGGTCAAAAAAGCACCCGTGTGAAAAGGAGACGTACTCTTTCCATTGCATTAAATAGTAACTGAAAATGGGCGACAGTCAACCACACAGGGATCACTTTTTTGTCGACCTCGGGCACACGAAAACGCTCGTGTAAAAGGGTCCTACTCTTCTAGCAACAGCTCCTTCCTGGCTTAATTCGCATGTTCTACGTCCCTGGCCTTATCGTATCAACGGTGAAGCGTTCTAGAATTTTGAAATTTTCATCATCAATCTCAAGTTTTGTGCAAGAAAGAATTACAGTTTTCCCTTCACAACTTCATTTGTTGCAAATTGAAGTTAACTTTTTAAACTTTTATTTTGTCATAAACCATGAAGGGTGTTGTGTGTTTAACCTTCCAGACCTTTACTCAGCTCATTCAGTCGCTAAAATACGACAGCCATGAAAGCTAGCCTGCACAGCCACTGCTCATTTGTAAATCTGTCACTAAACTCACACTTGCTGTCAGAGAGGAAAACTCTTAACCTCTTGTTTCATTTAATACAAATGAGCAAGATAATTTCGTTTTGAAAGCCACCTTAACACACAATATATGTTTGGGTAACATTATCACGAATAGGCCGATGTATAATACATAAATACAAATAGATTGGAACTAATTAATATATAAACATCACCGCAGTATATCTCTACAACTGCTTTGCTAGTTTGAGTAATATCGTTGATAGAGACAGAATATGTCACCAAGTCATGACTGTTCAGGACAAATGATCAAATTACTCTATATACAAGCAAGATTTTTACCAACGTAGGTGTCAAGTAGGGGTCTAGGTTAATTTTCCGAAAACAAGTATTATTCAAAAATCAATATATAGAAATCATTTCACCGACTACAAAACCATCAAAAGTAATTTGGTCGAAAATCAAATTTTTTAACCATCAATTTTCCGAACGATATGTTTGTCAAAACCACATTTTTCGAAAATCAAGTGCCCGAAAATCAATTTCCCAAAGTGAATTTACTGAAAATCAATTGTTCGACAGTCAAATAATCAAAAATGATTTTTTCGAACAGTCAATTTTTTGAAGAATCAATTTTGCCAACTGCAAATGGATTTTTTTTAGGAAAAACAATTTAGTGAACTGCGAGTTTTACCTATTTTATCGAGGACTATTTTTTCGGAAATATTATCTTTTGAAAAAAGTACCGAAAAATACTATCATAAATAAAGTTTTTCAAAAATATATAAATTGAAATTTTAAACTTTTTCAAAAACATTAAAACAACAACGATTTCATGTATATGTCTTCTTTGATTTTTATATTTATTGATTATTTATTTTAATATAGCTATTAATATAACCAACACCAGGCACGTAGCCAGGATTTCATTGGGGGGGAGGGGCGGGGGTGTTATCCAACGCTATGCTACATCCACCCTGACTGTTGGTAAACCCAATCATTTCTGACTTTGGTTAAAGTTTTTAGAAATTTTAAATTAAACGTTTTTGCGGTATCAATAAATTCATATTGTGTTCGGGTCTGTTGGAAAAGCAGAAAGCAACAAATTTGCTAAACGAATTTATTATATTAAATTAACACAATTGAAGGTACGTAACTAACCAAGTCCAAATAATGAAATTACTATGTGTTTGGAAAGGTTTTTAAAAAAAATAGTACATAGTCTTCTGTTAGCGTTCTTAGCCATGACATCCAAAACTTCCGCAAGTGTGAAAGACACTGGGTAGTAAATTGAAATCAGTGCCAGCCAGTCATTCGGTCACTGCACATCGTGTTTCTTAAGTAGGTCTTAATCCTTTTCAATGAGGAATATGACCTCTCAACCTCAACCGTTGACCCAGGTAAAGTAGTTAGGACACACAGCAGGTGTCGGATAGAAGTGCTTATTGCATGCATCCATTGTATACATAATCCCATTTGGTATGTCAGATTGTTTCACGCCTTTCCACTTCTCACATCACAAGAGGTATTCTGCTTCAACCGCTGCCTGGGAAGTTGTCTCATCATAGTAGGGGTTTAGTTTTTTTAGTTCGTTCACATGACTTTCATGTGTGTTTTTGGGTAACAAAACCTATATTAAAGAAATAAAATATTTATTTATTTCAACAAAATCGTTGCTGAAGATTGACAATAAATCCGTCTATACAAGGCAGTAAGATGGAGCTTAAATAGTACTCAATAGAATCGTGGGGAGGGTTATCCCTTTAAGGGCCGGTCTTATGACTCCTGGATAAATATTAATCTGGTAGATAAATATTTCTATATGGTAGATAAGTTAAACGTGCGTCTTATGACTGCCAGATAAAATGTATTTATCAATAAACTGACAAGCTATTTGTAGAGTTATATTTATATAAGAACAAATTATCAAAATGTGAGTACAATAAATGAAATTTTGTAAACGTTGTACCCAACTAATGCCCACATTTTGGCAGACACCGAAATTAGTACCTGCACGACAACTTTGCTTCTGCGCCCACGTGACCATAGATAAAAGTATAGCACGTGTCCCCATCTGTTTACTCGCACTCGTTTAGCCGCCATTATTTAACAAATGTTGAGCGTTTTTACCACTCGCTAGGTTGTAGCGCTATCAGCAGGGCTTATACTCATACGCGCACCAGTAAAGACAGTACCAACCTCGCGTGTTCTGAATAAAAATATATTTATACTACAGATAGCTATCTGGCAGATAAATTCTGTTCATAAAACGCGTGAAACATTAAAGTGGCTGGTAACTTTTATTTGGTAGATAACTTTAACCTCCCAATAGCAATATTTATCCGGTATTCATAGGACCGGCCCTTATTTTGTTTCTTGACCAGTCGTGGTACCTCAATAATTATTCTAAGCAAGTTATCTACCATACTAGTTGACTTTTTTTTTAATCTTTCATTAAATTTCGGGGGGTGTCCGGACCCCATGGACCCCTCCCCCAGCTACGGGCTTGCCAACACTTACAAAATAACTAAACTATCGTAAAACAAGTTTTCTCAAAATATATTTTTTATAAACTTTTTTTTTAAATATATGAATGCGCAAACCCTTTTTAAAACACTAAACAAAATAATCAAAATAATTTTTGTTTACTACAACACAGCACAACTTAGCAAATCGGGAATAAATTTATTGTTATTTTTATTGTTTATTTATTTAAATGTTAATATTTTTTATGGATGCACAGGAATTAAAAAACATTTCCAAGGCATTAAAGTTCATTAAAAACTAGTATTTACACATAAACTAGTATTAGTACCCAATGTTGTGTGAAACAGTTCGCAAATAGTCACACACGTTCTCATGTTGGACCCAGCCGGCAACCATTACTTCAAACTTATCGTTCAAAAAAATTATTTTCGAAAACCTCCTTTTTGAAACATTTATTTAAAAAAATTAATTAGGTAAATTCATTTTTGAAAAATAAATTTTTTGAAAAACTTCTTGTTCGATGTTTTCGGAAAACTATTAGTTCGAAAAATTGCTCTGTCGGAAAATTAGTTTTCGAAAAATAAAACTTCGAATAATTGAATTTTGAAAAACTAATTTTCAAAAAATTGCTTTCGGTTAACTCGCCGGCTACCGTCAAGTAGAGGGTTGAAAATTCTCAGAAATCGGTCTCCAGCCGAGAGAAAATAGAGGGAAAAGATGGGTGGAACTAACCAGATAACGGTAAAAGCCAACAATTAGGGTTTTCCATAAATCCTTTGTCATTTTGCCAACTTTCCCTTGAGAGCTACTCGCGTAGCTCCTGAAAGGTGTTCGCGTACCCCAGTTTGAGAACCGCTGGCCTTCAATTAAACAAAATCGTTAGATCCATTTTATAAATATTTTGAATTTTAGAATCACTACCCTTTAATAAATTTTCATCCAAAAACCAAGTAGGATACCCATTGTTATTGGGGAGGTCAAATACGCCCTTACATATCCATTTAAAAAAAATCGTTATAACAATTTCGAAAACTTTGTAATTTAAAAAAAAAACTCTTGAGTAAACACATGGACGTAGGGAGAATTTATTTTGTTGTGAGAGAAAGTGGTTCAAAATCGTAGGTCTATTGCATGATGTTAACCCTAAGAAATAAGAACATTGCTATTTTCTACAATACTGGTGAAACTTTTTGTGTAACGGGGAGAGGGCAAGTAACAAAAAAGTTTTTTTTAGGAACTTTCTACCCTACCTTCCCTCAGTTAATGTTAAGAAAATTGGTTGCACCTAGATGCTTTTTGTAGTGGTTCTCGTTTGAAGAATTTTTGAAGTTATACTCTTTTAACAGTTATTTAGAAAAGTGATCCTCAGAATTTTTTTGGAATAGGATATTTCTAGAGACTCCTTGGTGTAGTCCTCCTCCTTAAACATCTTCTGAAAAATTTTATGCCTCTAAAAGCTATTTTAAGAAGGGCCCACCAGCATTAAAAAAAATATTGGAATGTCCTTAAAGCTATTTCAAGTGTTCTTCGCCTGATCTTTTCCTCCTCAAAAATTCGATGCCTAAAGAAGCTATTTGTAATGGTCTTCCACCAGCAAATTTTTTAAAGTGATGGCTTCTACGCTTATGCCCATCAGTGAACTACTATTAATTCGAGGGATAGGCTTTAAAAAAAAAACACTGAGGTATTGGCCTATAACATCTAGATATCAAGTTTGAACAAAATACATCAAATCGTTTTAAAATCTTTAGCCAGGGACAGACAGACAGAATGGTAACATTCACTTTCTTGGGTTCGGATACATAAAACTAAAAGATTTATCACAATCTTGAGGCCAAAAATCTCACGACTACAATATTTTCTCTTAATATGAGAAAGTAAAAAAGGAGTATTAACCCCCTCTCCCAGCAAATGTTGGAAAATTGGATGCCCCGTGAGGATTCTTTCACAAACTGTGATCCGCGGAGGTGTTTCAGGTGCTCTAAAATAACATTTATGTGGAAGAGCTAAAGAGTACAAGACCGACACGAGGTTAAGCCCGCTAAGAAGTAATACAAGACTTATAGAATGTGCATTAGAAACAAAGTAAAATTAAAACTGCAGTCTTTTGTTCTTGATAAACACGTACATAAATATAATTTCCGGCTTCATATATTAAGATGGGTGGTCCGCATTTGTATCGAACGCTTATCAAGAAATCCCTTATTTAGAAAGGTTATAGAAACACAAGCTTTTTAGAGTACTTATTAATTGCCTGGATGATATTTGGAAAATAGATGCCCCAAGAAACTATTTGGAAAATAGATGCCCCAAGAAACTATTTGGAGTGGTCCTCGAAATTAATTTTTCACCCCCACTCCAAGCTACTTTTCCAAACGCTACCTTTTAGAATAACTTGAGTGTTGAACGTAGGACCAACTATTAATTTTAAAATAAATACATCGACTGGAATGGAACCGAGTCCCGTAGTTGAGAATAGACATCAACTGGGTTGGATAACGATTATTTTAACGTAAACATTGGCTTTCTTAACACAAAGAACGAGTAAGAAAGAACAGGTAATTTCATATTGCTTCTCTACGGGACTAACCAAGCAGATTCCCACCGCTGGCTGACTAGCACAGGATGGATTCTGTGTTGCCTCTTCCCATTCCCCCTACCCCCATCTTTCCGTGAACGAGTGTTTGGGCGGTGTTGCCAGATGCCACCCCTGTTGGGAGAGTGAGATTTATAGCGTTGTTAAGTTGGCCATGATTTACAACCCTAGAGCCACGGTGTATGTCGAGGTCCGGCCAGGTTAATTGAAACTGTTAACGCAGCATTTCTTGCTCGACAGCATGTCCGCGGTAAGTTAGAACGATTATTCAAGTAAAAACAACTTTCGTTAGCTTTCTCGTAGAACACGATGCATGGATCTGTAATTATTTGGATTATAGGCCTACTCTTTTGTCGTGTTTATATTTGGCTCAAGTTTAGAGTAAAATAATAAACAGGTGTAAACTGTACAATCAACAGATATTCTTGTGCTAAAATGAAATTAAAACATTTTTTTTTATAAAAATTATTTCAAAATTGTATTAATTATTATTATTTTTAAAACAACACTAACATGCATGTGTATGTGGGCACTCTGAAAAATACGTCTGATTCGTCTAGTCAGGTTTAGTACTGATGGGGACATCGGAGTTCGAAACCCGTATGGGTGTATTGAGGATGTTGTTTTACCAAATGGTTTCCCCACCCTACATCCACGTAAATGTGAGTACATTTTCTATAAATTCTACCTTCCTCAACTCTAGCCTATTATTATTATTTTTATTAAATGTGGCAGTTAGACGTGGGACTCAAAACAATAGTTACACAATAAAATAAAATAAAACTAGTTAAAAACTGACAGCTGGTCACGAGGATCGAATTTAATTAAAAGATGTATACCCAGACACAGATACATACGTACGAACGTTATTTTCCACCCATTTGTGAAATTATTAGTTATTAAACACAATTTCCTATATTACAAGTGGTAAATTTTCGTCAAAGCCAGGTCATTAAAGCAACCGGGTCAAAGCTAGTATATTTACCAGGGTTGAATATACCGTTTTAGGGTGCATACCTGCCAACAACCAAATATTAAAACTTTGCTGTAAATTTTCAATCAGAAAATGTATCGGTAAAAATGTAAGATGGTTGAATCTCAAAGGAAAGGCATAAGGTTCGTAAAGGCTTTTCTTATATTGGAGTATTAACCTAATATGATTTGTGGTTTAACCTTAGTAACACATTCAACCACAAAGCGCTTTAGTCGATACATGAGTGTAACAAGCGAACTGATAATAGCTTTTCTTGATTTACGGTAACTTTTTTTTTATAATGTATCTGATGTTAACATCCTTAGGAAAGATTAAGAAGCTTTATAACTTGGGATATCTTGAATGCATTCGTATCAAATAAAGAGTACTAAAATTTTCCGAAAACAATTTAAGGCAAACTTTCCTTCACACATCTATACCATGCATATCCATGCCTCTCCCCCCCCCCCCCCCCC
>CABFOV010002103.1:40409-51572 GCA_902141375.1 Timema poppense | reverse complement strand
CCCCAGCAACTTCTCTTTGTTAGTGTGTTGCGATGTTATCAGCGCTAGGGGGTGTCTTTGGGTCGGCTGACACATGCAGTGGTACCAATCCGACTTTATACAAGGTGGAAACTGTTGAATTATTGCCCGAGATGTCCACCTTTGTTTAAATACCAGGACCTTGTTGCACAAATACAGGTATACAAGTCGTTAATTCTACATTTCATCTTGAAATGAAAAGGTTTTAGTTTTATTGATTACGTGTTGGTTCGGCTCCGTGTCCAAGGGTTTAGGACGTTAGGTATTCCGACTCTTGGGTCGTTTAAAATAGGGACCTTGGTTTGCTCTTTGTTAAACTACAATATTTTGTTTCTATTTTTGCTCTGCATCTTTTGGCATATTCACACTAATGGGCTCCGCACTGGTGGACACGTGGACTAGATGTCCGCATCATCTAGTATGGTTTGTAGGTGCCAAAGAGGTCGATGTAAAAATTCTGGACAGGTGTTGGCCTAATGAGTTTAATTATCGCTAATGTTTCCCCACTATTCCTTCAAGTGAATATGGGTAAAACTACCTCTAGAACGATTCACCCTTCCTAATCTCATCCCGCCGCAATAATGGCCAACCCCACTTGGTAACATGTGATGATGATGGGAATTTGTGGGCAGGGATCTCCCCGTCAAGAAGACGGAATGGTGGTCTGTGGTTAACAGACATCCTGGGACTTCTAGGGAAAAGAATTGGACGTCCAGGAAAAGTGTGACAACAATGTAGATTGTAGAGTAATAATATTGTTTAGTGGGATAATTTTAGGTTAGTTATAAGTTTAGCTTTAAGATCCAGCCCTGGATGTGGTTTTGATAGATAGTAGGCGGAGTGCCATCTCCGATAGAGCGCTTCCCCAGGTAGCGGATAAGGGAATGCTCCTCTGCTGGATCTCCTGGCGGCTCTGTGGATATAATCCAGTAGACGGCGGGAGTGTCATTAGAGGAGAGTACCGGGGAGGACCAACTGGTGATAAACAGATGGAGGGGAAAGGTAGGCTAGTTAGATTTTAAGATATTAAGCCTGATTGTAAAAATATAAAAGAAAAAACTTTGTAATGGGAAAAAATTGTAGTCTATAGTAGCACTAACCAGACCCGAAATAAACTATTAGAGGTCGGGTCATAGATCAAAGTATAAATTTAAAAAAAAATCTCATCCTCATTAATGTAAATATACAAATAGATCGGAAAGGTATGCAAAGTAGTAAGGAATAAGGTTATCCGTGGCTTGCTGGCTTTTAGGGCTATACAAAATGACGAAAGATAACCTTGGGTGGGGATCAAAGGGACACGAGAAAAAAACAGCGTTTTTTCAGTTTTTACAGCAAATAATAATAATAATAATTATTATTATTATTAGCACCGCGTCTTACTACCCGTTCGGGTTATACACACTTACGCTAATGTGTAATGGTAGGGTGATTGTGAGATGAAATGAAGGACCTACAGTTTAACGTGGAATCCGAACCACGGTGGAGGCCTGGCATTCCCCACATTCACAAGATGTCTTGTCATAGGTGAAGGAAGGTTTTGGTAATCAGATAAATCTGAGCAAATAATGTTTTTTTTTTGTTTTTGTTTTTTCAAAAGAAATTAAATTTGCTTCAGTATAAACACAGTTTAATTTTCTTCTCATAGTGATATCAACAGTTCTTGAATATCTGTCAAGGTTGTCCTGGATTTTAATAACAATTTTTTTCCTCTTCATTTAAAAAGTTTGTTATCAAATACCACTCTGCTCATGACATATTTAAAAACTGTTGATATCATAATGTGGAGAAAATTAAGCTCTACGTTTCTACTGGAGCAATATTTTATTTATTTTGGCAACAAAATAAGGTTTTGTTATAAAAACTGAAAATAAAAACCTCGCCCTTTTATCTCGTCCCATTCCACTCCACCTTAAGGGAGTAGGATGGGGAAAGTGACTTTGTAAAGCGTTGCTATAATATTCATCCTGAGGAAAGGATTGGAGCCACGCTAATGAAAATGTACCCCTCCTAGTATAGGCTCCCTGCCGATATTTGGACCCCCAATCCTCCGGGTCAAAGTTAAAACATGATGCCGTGTGGTGGTCAAGGTTCGTCGTAGGGACCGTTGTAGTAACCAAATAAATAATTATGTCTTACTCTCATGGGTGGCCGCATGGTCTAAGACGCTACTCTCACAATAGACTTGACTGCCAGAGACGGGGAGATCGGGGTGGTCGGGTGCACTGAGGGGTTCTTCCTAAATGGTTTTCCATTCTCCTCTCACGCATATTTGAGTGCACTTAATCTAAATTAAACCTTTATCATCCTTAACACATTAGTATAATTAGTACATAGGCGTACAAGCCACACTGGTAGTAAGGCACGGTGTTATATATAAAAAAAAGGCATGTCTTGGAATAAATGAAGTGTTTGTTTTAGAGTGAGTTGATATTCTCCTGATTAGGATGCGACTTCTTTATCATCGTCCTAGAAGTCCTAACGTTATCAACCATCGTATTCCTTACGACCTTGCCACTGTAGAGATAACAAAAGTTCCCGGTAAAAATGTTGGATGATCGAATCCCAGGTAATGTTTTAGTAAGGGCTTTGATTATAATATTGAATTGAAGTATTAATATATCGACTGGTCTACAGCAGACCCGACGTTAGTGACCCATTCGACCACCAAGCGCTGTAGTCGATACGTGTGAGAAGAAAACAGTAATCTTTCATATTGTTTTATTGAAATTCATTGTATAATATTTCTGGTGTTAATGTCCTTGGGATATATTACACCTGAGAGAAAACTTGGGATATCTTGATTGCATTCATTTCATTTAAATAGGTAGAAAAAAATTCGGTAACAATTCAAGGATCATTTTCCACAATGGAAAATTTTCACCTCCCATCTCTTATGTCCAGAAATGACCAACCAGGCAAACCTCATATCCCCGTGACCTTGAACATACTGGGATGTTCATGTCACAACCCCAGGAGGGCTGGGCCTCTCATTTCGTGCTCGTCTCCCGCCTGCCAGAAGGTGTAGGGGGCTACATCGAGGACCATTAGTCAAGATAACAATCACCCCTCTCTACATAGCTCAGTGGTAAGAGTTCCTTCCAGGTCTGATGGCTTGTCCTGTTTGCTCACCTTTCCATATTTAACCTTCTTCATACTGTTTCTATATACCAGCACACTGGCACTTTAGTGGCTAATACTATTTTTTTTTGTCCTAAATGGCTTTTTTTGCCACTGTATGGCAAATAAGTTCTGTACATTAAACCAATTGTAGTCTTGTGTTATTCATATAAAATGGATCGCAAGCCTTATTTGTGGTCTGGCAATATTGCAATGTGTGAGTCCTCACTTGCGTACTTAATCAGAGAAATGAGACTAAATATTAGATTTATTTTGTTCTGAAACGTATTTAGATGGAACTAATTCAGTCTAAATAGGTATGACAAATTCTCACTTCAGTTTAATTTATCAACAGGCGTCAAGTCTACCACGCGTTTTGATTCTTGAATATTTTCACACGAAAGATATATATCGCGTGGTTCGCCAGCGGATACCGCGACACAGCTCACTAAACAAAAATTAGATTCCTCAGCTCAATGCAGTCATTAGTTTTATTTTTTCTCACAAGCGTCTTAAGTACATGTTAGGTTTATATTCGTACATTAATTCCAATAATGGGATAAGAATGAGAAAGGTAGACTTTTAGAGGAAATGTACCAGCTTTTTCCTAGAGAAAAGGTGGAAAACAATTTTGGGAAAAGACAACACCCGACCGGGACTCGAACTCCAATCTCTCCCTCACCAGAAATCCAGTCTAACGCTACTCCCACCGAGGTGAGTGACGGTAGTTAATTGCCTCCAAGCATTAAAGATGAAAAGAGTACAAGCAGCCAAATGAATGCTTTATAATATATTTATTGGTAGTGTACATTGTGGTTAGTAGGTTAGTATCGGTGTTTCACAACAAGCGACGCCGGCGACCTTTCCCATTGGCGGACGGGTTTCTCGGCACATTGTAATCGTAGGGCCATAATTCACCACAGTGTAAGGGTAAACCTACATTTCACCAATAATACTTTTTTTTTTGCCATTCCAGGAATTGAACCCTAGACCCTTAGCTCAGTAGACATACACGCTACTAGCTAAGCTAAGGTGTAGGATTCAAATATATATATTCTTAAGATTGACATATACACAGAAAAGATGGGCTTAGCTCTCTCTCTCTTGACACATATAGCCTTAAATTCTATTATGGTACAGTCTGTTTCCACTTCACTATTTAAAAACCCGTACTCGTCCCCTCCCAGGTATGTAAGTCCTCGTTGCGAGGCGTTAAACGCACGACAAAGTTTTTCCGTGGCAGGATCACTCTCCCCACAAGTTCGAGCTCGACAAAGTTGGGTTCTCCTCCCCTTCAAAACGAAGCACGTTATAACTCTAGTACTTATCAAGCTCCCGCAAGTTCTTGACCCCATCTTACTCCTTCTCGACATGGGCCAATGACTCGCACAGCTTGTCTTAATCCAGAAGGTCCTTCTCGTGATCCTCGACGTGACACATACGTGGAATTTCAGGGCTCTCTCCACTTTTCAATTTTGATCTGGGACAGCTATCGTTGCAGCTCTCTATGGACTGGCTAGGCTCCCACATACCTGGATAATGGATTCCCAGCCAGTGGAGTGACCCTTTACACGATTCTTTACCCGCGCTCATCCTTTTCTAGGAAATACGCCATTTCATCGTCACAAATACCTACTCCTGAAAAATCTTGCAAGCAGTACCCCAATTGTTTTAACATTTCGAATATGGTGAAACACTCCACCCACACGCTCTTTTATATACTTCATTCACGGTAAGAGTTTACCTCTGAAAGGTCTTTTTTCCTACCAATATCCTACTATATAATAGATTTCTGGTAGGGAAAAAGGCCTTTCAGAGGTAAACTCCTACCGTGAACGAACTTTATGTTCAGTGAGAGTGGTAGTGGAAGTGGTTCTCCCCTCCCCAGACATTGTTGGCCGCATCGATCTACACATTGTGGGACGATTTGAAACCTAGCCACTTGACGTTGGCTTTATTTTCAGCACGTCTAATAATCTTATCTACAAGAAATACGTCCAGATGTGATGTTTTTTCAAGACTATTGGCGTAGAACCCTCCAGTTATAGGTTAAACTCTCATATCTTCTAGTAGAAAGGTCTTAGGATTCGGCTCGACAACTTTACATAACTTGAACAGTTCTACCAACCAGTTTGCGGTATACCCTTTTGCAAAAATGTCCTCGTGTTTACTGATACGAACAATATCTCCGACTTTAAAATTGTTAGGTGTAGGATCGATCGTTTTAGCTTGCAAATATACGGTACATGACATTTAATTTATTTGAGGTATTTAACGCTCACTTTCTGAACCGGCTGATTATATCAGCACATGACTTATAAACTAACTTAAATATATAACAGATACAACACCCAGACCTCGGCCATTAATTCGTAACTTTGTAAGGGGAAACCCACATTTCACCAATTATTATAATTTATTGACCATGCTGGGAATCGAACCCGGGACCTTAAGCTCAATAGACAGATATACTACTAACTGAGCTAGGGTGTAGAACCTTATGTAAAAGACTATCGTCCTTTACGTATATTGGTCTCATATTGATAGTCAAGCGTACTATTTGATTATACTTTTCGAGTAAAAAATCGGTCATATTGATCCATCGAGACGATCCTTTTGACGTGAATCTCGTCCACATCATGTTCTTGAGCGTTCGATTGAATCGTTCTACGACACTTGATTTGACGTTACTGTGTGTCACGATAGATTTGAAATCCGCGATATAAAACTCGCTTTTATTATCTGTCTGCAGATGACGCAATCACTTGTATAAGGACGCACACAATAGCTTTAGTGACGATCTCCCCTGTCTTAGCCTTGATGAGTACAGACCAAGCCCGTTTGGAATACACATCAATGATGGTGAAAATGTACTTGTATCTCTTATTCGATCCAGAGTAAAGTATCATCTCTACCAGATCAGCTTGTAGTAACTCGTTCAATCTTCGTACACTAACATGTCTTCTGACAAAAACAAACTATTGTGGGACGATGAAGTTCACGTGCAATATCCTCCCTGGCAGGCATGATTAGACAATGATTCCAGCCACGCGTAATTCTTCGATGATGGAAACAATTTCGCTATCATGTACTCAATCATCTGCTCTGGTCGGTTAAATACCAATAGGTATAATCTACCCTTCTTCCTCTTTCCGTTTTGTATAGACCTCCCTCAAGCTAATCCTAGAACATAGGTTCTATGATACTTTTATATTTCAATCCTGTTCGTAACTTTAAACGGCTGTAAGGTTCATTCCTGATTCGATGTGCGTTAGTTCCTTCAAGCATAGACATGTACACCTTTAGATCCTCCTCGGTGTAATTCATAGACTCTTTTCTGAAAAGTAATTCCAAAAGTCCCCGTGTGTAAGAAGCTACGATATTATTGAGAATTACAATACTGTCACTCTCATCAAATATAACATGTGTATCCCCGATCTTGGTCGTGTTCGCATAGTAACGCATACCATGAGTTTATCAGAGCGTGCTTGAGGTGTATGAAGATAGGTATGAAATAAATGTTGGTTCTGCCATCTCTTATTTCACCTCCTCAGTCATTTTCACTGTTCTCTGTCATGTTCATTGTTAGGGATCTGTTTAAAGGTTTCCTCGCCTTGATATCTTAATCTTGTCACGCATCTCATAACTGTTTGTATTTTCGTTTAATGTCTTTACTCGCTTTGACTATATCCTCTGCAACCTTTGTAGACATGATGCAGACTATGAATGTCTCGAACGATTAATTAAACAAGTATTATATCTATATATATGTATAAGACCTAGCTCTTCGTGTAACGTTGGTGACGAGGTTGACCATTTATCCACTATAAGATATAAGAAAGCTCTCTCTGACAACTCTAAAGATACACCTCTGATAGGTTTAAGAGTCAATAAACAGCTAATGTTTTTCAAGTTCATAACCATATTGGAAACATTGAAGGTGATTTTAGTTTAAATTTTGGTGAACCATGCCAGTATGACAGTAAGTTTATCAAGTAATGTCTATGGCAACATTTTATGAATTGCGGTATTGTTTGTCACCAAGTTTACTTAAAGCTGATAAATTATGAGAAATGCAATTACACCATCTGACAAAGTGGTAGCTACGTTAAGGTAAAGAACTTTGCATGCCAACTTAATACATATAATTATTGAAAAGTTCATAAAACACTATTGTATCTCAATCATGTACTCAACAATGTACAGTACATTGAAGGCTCAATTTTTATCACAAATTATTGCTATACAATACGTTCTACCTCGAAAGAGATCTAACAGCATACTAATCGCAAGAATTTATTCCCTCTCGTCTGAAAGTATAGATTTTACTCAAATGTATCTCAAGGTCTATGTGTGATATTTTCCCGCACGACCAATAATTTTGTCGCTAGATACAAACGATTGTTGTAAACTGGTGGGCAGGAATTTTACCGCGCGTTATTTTCCCTCCCTGTGTGAACGCTCCCATTTAAAGCAATGCATCTCAGTGGATAAAATTCACGCGACAAAAACATCTCGCGATAAGATACTTTTCGTGTGAAAGGGCACTAAGGGCCGTATGCAAGAGCTTGATTGAGTGCCTTGTGGACACTAGCGTGGGTTTGTTTGCATCATTATAGGTTGAAAGGTGGAGCGATAGTGTGCTTGGGACCACGCTGTTGGTCCACTAAGCATTCACTATACGTTCTTGCATACCACCCTAGGTGGTCCCTATACTGATGACGTGTTTATACGCACCCTCCACTATCCTGTGTTGTGAAATGTCTGATTGATGATTGGATCATAAACACAAGCGTAACACACGCCATTGACTCAACCGGCTGTAGTAAACTCGATAAAGCTCTAGGCTCGTTGTGATGCCGAAACGGCCCTCCAATCTTATTGTGACGAGTAAACCGCCCACCAATGGGAAAGGACACTGGCGTTGCTTGTTGTGAAACACTGAAAGTAACCTACTGGGGTTATTGATATTTAAAATTGGCACGAGACTAGATTTATGGTGATAAATAAATCGGGGTTTGAATCTCAGCAGTAACAAGACGTTACCATTTAAAAATTGTTATGGCTCTCATCCAAATGGAGATGAAAGGTACCAACATGACCCGATAAGAATAAAAACCTTGCATTATAAGTTTTATTATTAAAAATAAGAATGAAAAAGTGAAGAGACAGTACAATTTGATTTCAAATTGATATTTTGTTTACGTTGAACTATTATTTACACTCTTTGTAAACATATATGTCGGTGGAAGCGAAGTATATATGGCGCTTTCAATATTAAAAAATAATATTGTATAATATTTCTAGTTATATAGGTCATTACTTTATACATGACTAGTCTTTATTATTAAGTATTCTGTCTTACGACAGGTCCATTCCTTTTGTCAAAGAAACTTAGCCCTCCAAAGCACTCTGTCCTCTGCCTCCTCCTTCAACTCCCAGAAGTTTCTTCTTTCCTTCACGTCATCTAGTATTTGAATCCTCCTTCCTAAGCTCCTCTTTACCTCAACCTTTCCCTATATGACGTCGTGCAGAAGACAGTTTCTCCTAAGGATGTGTCCGAACCAGTTTGATTTGTGCTGAAAAATCACATTCAAAATGGATCTCTCCTCACCCTCTCTTCATAGGACTTCTTCATTTGTCACCCTGTCTGTCCACCTGATATTTTCAAGTCCTCTTCAACACCACTTTCAAAGCTCTCCAAGTATTTATTTTTCATCTTCCTAAGAGTCCAAGTTTCTACGCCATACAGTGTGATGCTCCAAATGCAGCATTTCATCAGTTCCAAATTCAACTTTCTGGTCAGTAGTAACCTCTTCTTGTTGAAAGCTTCCATAGCCATGGTGATCCTAGACCAAACTTATTTAGTCTAGTAGGTATCCATTGTCACCAGACTTCCCAGGTACTTGAACTTCTCTGCGTTTTCCAAATCCTGGTTTTCAATTTTGATTTTCAGTGGCTCTTTATTTTTTGAAATCACTTTTTATTTCTCAAAGTTGATCTCCATAATATATTTTCTGCATATCTCCACTAGCTGGTCCATCATTTCCTGCAACTCTTCTTTATTTCTGGCCAGCTATGCTAGATCATCTGCATATTTTATTGTTTTGATGACGCGTCCTCCTATCCTTAAATTGCCACGCTCCTTTAGAACTTCCCAGACCAGCCACTCGCCATACAAGTTGAACAGATTTGGTAACAAACAGCATTCCTGTCTCACTCTTCTTCCTATATCCACGCTGTTGGTATCTCCATCATTTAGTATCACGTTCACTCGCTGTCCCAGGTACAGATTTGCAATCAGACTCTGTCCCTCCAGTTGATGCCGATCTTCTTGAGTATTTCCATCAGTTTCTTCCATTTAACTCTATAAAAAGCCTTCTGCCAGTCAATGAAACCAATGTAGACTTCTTCCTTGACTTCAAGCATTCTTTTTGAAATTATTCTCAGCATACCGATGGCACCTCTGTTTTCTTTTCTGAATACAAATTGGTCTTCTTCCATCACACTTTCTATTTTCTGTTCCATTCACCTGTTTAAGTATTCTATCCACAATCTTTCCCACATGAGAGATGAGGCTGATGATCCTCTGGCTACTGCATTTCTTGGCTTACTTCTCCTCTAGAGCCACCATGGTTACGTCTAGAAAGTCTTTGGACCATTCTTTTGTTTCGTAGATTCTATTTATAAGTTGTCAGAGCCATTATCCTTTGTTTCCCAGTTCCTTCAGAAGATCAACTGGTATGATGTCATCATCTCCGTTGCATTTCCTTTTTGGCTCTCTCCAATTCACTCTTTAAAATGCTGGGTCCTTTTTCATCTTCCTCTACCTCTTCTTTGGCTTCAATCTCTAGGTTCCCTGGTCTATTTTTCTTGTTGTACAATTCTTCTATATATCTTCTCCAAATCGTAAGAGCCTCTTTATGATCCATCACCTTATGACCCTTAGGGTTTTCTATTCCTTTTTTTCGCACACCTTTGTTTTCATTCCCTCCCAGTTTCTTTGCTTTCTGGTACATGGTGGCATACCTTCCTTTTCCTTGCATTTCATTAATCTCATCGCATGCCTTCTCCATATAATATTTCCTCGCTTTGTCTGTTTCTCTCCTTAACTCGTTATTTAGCCTCGTATATTCTTCTTTGTTGACGTTTTTCCATTTCGTTCTTTCTTCCATTTTCTGAAGCATTTCTGTTGTTACCCAGGGCTTTCGTACAATCCTCTTCACTTTTCCAACATTGTCATTTAGCGCCTTCATAAAAATATTCTTAACACTATTTCACTTTCCTTCCACACTTATACTCGCTTCTGTCACTTCACTTAACCTTTGTTCTATTGAATTTCTCACAATATCACTCTTGCTTCTTTATTATTTTTTGTAAGTCCCAGTATTTAACATAATTTAATTACTTGCATTTGTTTGATTTGTTTAGGTAAAGATAAGATTCTCAGGTCAAATAATATTAGTATTTTAATACTATACCTAACACAGGTTATATGAACAACTAGCTTCAACATGATTTTTTTAAATATTATACTTAACACAGCTTATGTTAACAACTACCCCTAATGTGACAGGAATGATGAGTTAAATTAAAAGGGAATGCCCCAGCATTTACCTGAAGAAAGAGTAGAAACCCACACAGTAAATACCCCACCCCCAGTGTAAGCTGCGGGATTCGAACTTTCATATTATTAAGGTAGTAGAGTATTTTATTTTTAGTAGATTGAACTCATAATTCTGTTAATGGTGTGGACGTTATGATGAAAATTAATTATATTCTAGATTAAATAAAATCAATTCCTTTTCGAAGTTTTTGCATGGTTATTGAATAAAATCATATGTATTTATTACAGTTTTTTAAATACTCTAAAGCCCCTTTTAAAAATATTTCACGATTGATAAGCGTAGCTCTCTGTTGTTGTTTTTTGTTATATATTGAGTTTAAAACAGTATTTTTCAAATTTGTTCAAAGTGTCGACACACTAAAGTTGAATTGATACTCTAATGACTAGAAGGGGGGGGG